>JAVKSA010000060.1:2632500-2645000 GCA_031876335.1 Hipposideros larvatus
TTAGGGTTAGGGTTAGTGTTAGGATTTAGGGTTTTGGGTTAGGGTTAGGGTTAGGGTTAGGGTTAGGGTTTAGTGTTTATGGTTAGGGTTAGCGCTAGGGTTAGGTTTTGGGTTTAGTGTTTAGGTTTAGGGTTAGGGTTAGTGTTAGGGTTAGGGTTAGGTTTAGGGTTAGGGTTAGGGGTAGGAATAGGGGAGGGTTAGTGTTTACATTTTAGGGTTAGGTTTTAGGGATAGGGTTAGGGTTAGGGTTAGGGTTAGAGTTAGGGTTAGGGTTAGGGTTAGGGTTAGGGTTAGGGTTAGGTTTTAGTGATAGGGTTAGGGTTAGGGTTACGGTTTATGTTTAGGGTTAGGGTTCAGGTTAGGGTTTAGGGTTTAGGGTTAGGGTTACGGTTAGAGTTAGGGTTTAGGCTTTAGGGTTAGGGTTAGGGTTAGGGTTAGGGTTTTGGGTTTAGTGTTAGGGTTAAGGTTAGGGTTAGGGTTAGGTACACGTTTCGGGTTTGAGACATGGTTAGGTTTAGTGTTAGGGTTATAGTTAAGTTTAGGTTTTGGCTGATGGTTAAGGTTAGGTTTAGGGACAGGGTTAGTTACAGGGTGAGGGTTAGAGTTAAAGATAGAGAGACGGTAAGAGTCAGAGTTAGGTTTAGCGACAGTGTTAGGGTTAGCGTTACGGTTAGGTTAGGGTTAGGGTTAGAGTTAGGGTTTAGGGTTAGGGTTAGGGTTTAGGATTTAGGGTTAGGGTTATGGTTAGGGTTAGGGTTAGGGTTAGGGTCAGGATTACGGTTTGGGAAATGGTTAGGTTTAGTGTAGGGTTATAGTTAAGTTTTGGTTTTGGCTGATGGTTAAGGTTAGTTTTAGGGACAGGTTTAGTGACAGGGTGAGGGTTAGAGTTAAGTTTAGAGAGAAGGTAAGGGTCAGAGTTAGGTTTAGCGACAGTGTTAGTGTTAGGAATCAGATTTGGTTAGGGTTTAGGGTTAGGGTTAGGGTTAGGGTTAGGAATAGGGGAGGGTTAGTGTTTACATTTTAGGGTTAGGGTTTAGGGATAGGGTTAGGGTTAGGGTTAGGGTTAGGGTTAGAATTAGGATTTAGGCTTTAGGGTTAGGGTTAGGTTTAGAGTTAGGGCTTACGGTTTAGGGTTAGGGTTAGGGTTAGGGTTTCGGGTTTCGGGTTAGGGTTAAGTTTAGGGTTAGTGTTAGGTACACGATTCGGGTTTGAGACATGTTTAGGTTTAGTGTTAGGGTTATGGTTAAGTTTAGGTTTTGGCTGATGGTTAAGGTTAGGTTTAGGGACAGGGTTAGTTACAGGGTGAGTGTTAGGGTTAGGGTTAGGGTTAGGGTTAGGGTTATGTTTTAGGGATAGTGTTAGGGTTAGGGTTACGGTTTAGGTTTAGGGTTAGGGTTAAGGTTAGGGTTTAGGGTTTAGGGTTAGAGTTAGGTTTAGAGTTAGGGTTTAGGCTTTAGGGTTAGGGATAGTGTTAGGGTTTAGGGTTTAGGGTTAGGGTTAGGGTTAGGGTTAGGGTTTAGTGTTTAAGGTTAGGGTTAGCGTTAGGTTTATGGTTTGGGTTTAGGGTTTAGGTTTAGGGTTAGGGTTAGTGTTAGGGTTTCGGGTTTAGTGTTAGTGTTAAGGTTATGGTTAGGGTTAGGTACACGATTCGGGTTTGAGACATGGTTAGGTTTAGTGTTAGGGTTATAGTTAAGTTTAGGTTTTGGCTGATGGTTAAGGTTAGGTTTAGGGACAGGGTTAGTTACAGGGTGAGGGTTAGAGTTAAAGTTGGAGAGACGGTAAGGTACAGAGTTAGGTTTAGCGACAGTGTTAGGGTTAGGGTTAGGGTTAGGTTAGGGTTAGGGTTTGGGTTAGGGTTAGGGTTAGGTTTTAGGGATAGGGTTAGGGTTAGGGTTACGGTTTAGGTTTAGGGTTAGGGTTAAGGTTAGGGTTTAGGGTCTAGGGTTAGGGTTAGGGTTAGGGTTAGCATTAGGTTTAGGGTTAGGGACAGGATTAGGGTTTGGGACATGGTTAGGTTTACTGTTAGGGTTATATTAAGTTTAGGTATTGTCTGATGCTTAAGTTTAGGTTTAGGGACAGGGTTAGTGACAGGGTGAGGGTTAGAGTTAAGGTTGGAGAGACGGTAAGGGTCAGAGTTAGGTTTAGCGACAGTGTTAGGGTTAGGGATCAGGTTAGGTTAGGGTTTAGGGTTAGGGTTAGGGTTAGGGTTAGGAATAGGGGAGGGTTAGTGTTTACATTTTAGGGTTAGGGTTTAGGGATAGGGTTAGGGTTAGGGTTAGGGTTAGAGTTAGGGTTAGGGTTAGGGTTAGGTTTTAGGGATAGGGTTAGGGTTAGGGTTACGGTTTAGGTTTAGGGTTAGGGTTAAGGTTAGGGTTTAGGGTTAGGGGCAGGATTAGGTTTTGGGACATGGTTAGGTTTACTGTTAGGGTTACATTAAGTTTAGGTTTTGTCTGATGCTTAAGTTTAGGTTTAGGGACAGGGTTAGTGACAGGGTGAGGGTTAGAGTTAAGGTTGGAGACACGGTAAGGGTCAGAGTTAGGTTTAGCGACAGTGTTAGGGTTAGGGAGCAGGTTAGGTTAGGGTTTAGGGTTAGGGTTAGGGTTAGGGTTAGGAATAGGGGAGGGTTAGTGTTTACATTTCAGGGTTAGGGTTTAGGGATAGGGATAGGGTTAGGGTTAGGGTTAGAGTTAGGGTTACGGTTAGGGTTAGGGTTAGGGTTAGGGTTAGGATTACGGTTTAGGTTTAGGGTTAGGGTTAAGGTTAGGGTTTAGGGTTTAGGGTTAGGGTTAGGGTTAGAGTTAGGGTTTAGGCTTTAGGGTTAGGGTTAGTGTTAGGGTTTAGGGTTTAGGGTTAGGGTTAGGGTTAGGGTTAGAGTTAGGGTTTAGGTTTAGGGTTAGGGTTAGTGTTAGGGTTTCGGGTTTAGTGTTAGGGTTAAGGTTAGGGTTAGGGTTAGGGTTGGGGTTAGGGTTAGGTTTTAGGGATAGGGTTAGTGTTAGGGTTACGGTTTAGGTTTAGGGTTAGGGTTAAGGTTAGGGTTAGGGTTAGGGTTAGAGTTAGGGTTAGGGTTAGGGTTAGGGTTAGGGTTAGGTTTTAGGGATAGGGTTAGGGTTAGGGTTTAGGGTTTAGTGTTAGGGTTAGGGTTAGAGTTAGGGTTTAGGCTTTAGGGTTAGGGTTAGTGTTAGGGTTTAGGGTTTAGGGTTAGGGTTAGGGTTAGGGTTAGGGTTAGGGTTAGGGTTAGGGTTTAGTGTTTATGGTTAGGGTAAGCGTTAGGGTTAGGGTTTGGGTTTAGTGTTTAGGTTTAGGGTTAGGGTTAGTGTTAGGGTTTCGAGTTTAGTGTTAGGGTTAAGGTTAGGGTTAGGGTTAGGTACACGTTTCGGGTTTGAGACATGGTTAGGTTTAGTGTTAGGGTTATAGTTAAGTTTAGTTTTTGGCTGATGGTTAAGGTTAGGTTTAGGGACAGGGTTAGTTACAGGGTGAGGGTTAGAGTTAAAGATAGAGAGACGGTAAGAGTCAGAGTTAGGTTTAGCGACAGTGTTAGGGTTAGGGTTAGGGTTAGGTTAGGGTTAGGGTTAGAGTTAGGGTTTAGGGTTAGGGTTAGGGTTTAGGATTTAGGGTTAGGGTTATGGTTAGGGTTAGGGTTAGGGTTAGGGTCAGGATTACGGTTTGGGAAATGGTTAGGTTTAGTGTAGGTTTATAGTTAAGTTTTGGTTTTGGCTGATGGTTAAGGTTAGTTTTAGGGACAGGTTTAGTGACAGGGTGAGGGTTAGAGTTAAGTTTAGAGAGACGGTAAGGGTCAGAGTTAGGTTTAGCGACAGTGTTAGTGTTAGGAATCAGATTAGGTTAGGGTTTAGGGTTAGGGTTAGGGTTAGGGTTAGGAATAGGGGAGGGTTAGTGTTTACATTTTAGGGTTAGGGTTTAGGGATAGGGTTAGGGTTAGGGTTAGGGTTAGGGTTAGAGTTAGGATTTAGGCTTTAGGGTTAGGGTTAGGGTTAGAGTTAGGGCTTACGGTTTAGGGTTAGGGTTAGGGTTAGGGTTAGGGTTTCGGGTTTCGGGTTAGGGTTAAGTTTAGGGTTAATGTTAGGTACACGATTCGGGTTTGAGACATGTTTAGGTTTAGTGTTAGGGTTATGGTTAAGTTTAGGTTTTGGCTGATGGTTAAGGTTAGGTTTAGGGACAGGGTTAGTTACAGGGTGAGTGTTAGGGTTAGGGTTAGGGTTAGGGTTAGGGTTAGGTTTTAGGGATAGGGTTAGGGTTAGGGTTACGGTTTAGTGTTAGGGTTAGGGTTAAGGTTAGGGTTTAGGGTTTAGGGTTAGGGTTAGGGTTAGAGTTAGGGTTTAGGCTTTAGGGTTAGGGTTAGTGTTAGGGTTTAGGGTTTAGGCTTAGGATTAGGGTTAGGGTTAGGGTTAGGGTTTAGTGTTTATGGTTAGGGTTAGCGTTAGGGTTAGGGTTTGGGTTTAGGGTTTAGGTTTAGGGTTAGGGTTAGTGTTAGGGTTTCGGGTTTAGTGTTAGGGTTAAGGTTAGGGTTAGGGTTAGGTACACGTTTCGGGTTTGAGCCATGGTTAGGTTTAGTGTTAGGGTTATAGTTAAGTTTAGGTTTTGGCTGATGGTTAAGGTTAGGTTTAGGGACAGGGTTAGTTACAGGGTGAGGGTTAGAGTTAAAGATAGAGAGACGTTAAGGGTCAGAGTTAGGTTTAGCGACACTGTTAGGGTTAGGGTTAGGGTTAGGTTAGGGTTAGGGTTAGAGTTAGGGTTTAGGTTTAGGGTTAGGGTTAGGGTTTAGGATTTAGGGTTAGGGTTATGGTTATGGTTAGGGTTAGGGATAGGGGCAGGATTAGGGTTTGGGACATGGTTAGGTTTACTGTTAGGGTTATATTAAGTTTAGGTTTTGTCTGATGCTTAAGTTTAGGTTTAGGGACCGGGTTAGTGACAGGGTGAGGGTTAGAGTTAAGGTTGGAGAGACGGTAAGGGTCAGAGTTAGGTTTAGCGACAGTGTTAGGGGTAGGGATCAGGTTAGGTTAGGGTTTAGGGTTAGCGTTAGGGTTAGGGTTAGGAATAGGGGAGGGTTAGTGTTTACATTTTAGGGTTAGCGTTTAGGGATAGGGTTAGGGTTAGGGTTAGGGTTAGAGATAGGGTTAGGGTTAGGGTTAGGGTTAGGGTTAGGTTTTAGGGATAGGGTTAGGGTTAGGGTTACGGTTTAGGTTTAGGGTTAGGGTTAAGGTTAGGGTTTAGGGTTTAGGGTTAGGGTTAGGGTTACAGTTAGGGTTTAGGCTTTAGGGTTAGGGATAGTGTTAGGGTTTAGGGTTTAGGGTTAGGGTTAGGGTTAGGGTTAGGGTTTAGTGTTTAAGGTTAGGGTTAGCGTTAGGGTTAGGGTTTGGGTTTAGGGTTTAGGTTTAGGGTTAGGTTTAGTGTTAGGGTTTCGGGTTTAGTGTTAGCGTTAAGGTTATGGTTAGGGTTAGGAACACGATTCTGGTTTGAGACATGGTTATGTTTAGTGTTAGGGTTATAGTTAAGTTTAGGTTTTGGCTGATGGTTAAGGTTAGGTTTTGGGACAGGGTTAGTTACAGGGTGAGGGTTAGAGTTAAAGATAGAGAGACGGGAAGTGTTAGAGTTAGGTTTAGCGACAGTGTTAGGGTTAGGGTTAGGGTTAGGTTAGGTTTAGGATTAGGGTTAGGTGTAGGTTTTAGGGATAGGGTTAGGGTTAGGGTTACGGTTTAGGTTTAGGGTTAGGGTTAAGGTTAGGGTTTAGGGTTTAGAGTTAGGGTTAGGGTTACAGTTAGGGTTTAGGCTTTAGGGTTAGGGATAGTGTTAGGGTTTAGGGTTTAGGGTTAGGGTTAGGGTTAGGGTTAGGGTTAGAGTTTAGTGTTTAAGGTTAGGGTTAGCGTTAGGGTTAGGGTTTGGGTTTAGGGTTTAGGTTTAGGGTTAGGGTTATGGTTAGGGTTAGGGTTAGGGTTAGGGTCAGGATTACGGTTTGGGAAATGGTTAGGTTTAGTGTAGGTTTATAGTTAAGTTTTGGTTTTGGCTGATGGTTAAGGTTAGTTTTAGGGACAGGTTTAGTGACAGGGTGAGGGTTAGAGTTAAGTTTAGAGAGACGGTAAGGGTCAGAGTTAGGTTTAGCGACAGTGTTAGTGTTAGGAATCAGATTAGGTTAGGGTTTAGGGTTAGGGTTAGGGTTAGGGTTAGGAATAGGGGAGGGTTAGTGTTTACATTTTAGGGTTAGGGTTTAGGGATAGGGTTAGGGTTAGGGTTAGGGTTAGAGTTAGGGTTAGGGTTAGGGTTAGGTTTTAGGGATAGGGTTAGGGTTAGGGTTACGGTTTAGGTTTAGGGTTAGGGTTAAGGTTAGGGTTTAGGGTTAGGGGCAGGATTAGGTTTTGGGACATGGTTAGGTTTACTGTTAGGGTTACATTAAGTTTAGGTTTTGTCTGATGCTTAAGTTTAGGTTTAGGGACAGGGTTAGTGACAGGGTGAGGGTTAGAGTTAAGGTTGGAGACACGGTAAGGGTCAGAGTTAGGTTTAGCGACAGTGTTAGGGTTAGGGAGCAGGTTAGGTTAGGGTTTAGGGTTAGGGTTAGGGTTAGGGTTAGGAATAGGGGAGGGTTAGTGTTTACATTTCAGGGTTAGGGTTTAGGGATAGGGATAGGGTTAGGGTTAGGGTTAGAGTTAGGGTTACGGTTAGGGTTAGGGTTAGGGTTAGGGTTAGGATTACGGTTTAGGTTTAGGGTTAGGGTTAAGGTTAGGGTTTAGGGTTTAGGGTTAGGGTTAGGGTTAGAGTTAGGGTTTAGGCTTTAGGGTTAGGGTTAGTGTTAGGGTTTAGGGTTTAGGGTTAGGGTTAGGGTTAGGGTTAGAGTTAGGGTTTAGGTTTAGGGTTAGGGTTAGTGTTAGGGTTTCGGGTTTAGTGTTAGGGTTAAGGTTAGGGTTAGGGTTAGGGTTGGGGTTAGGGTTAGGTTTTAGGGATAGGGTTAGTGTTAGGGTTACGGTTTAGGTTTAGGGTTAGGGTTAAGGTTAGGGTTAGGGTTAGGGTTAGAGTTAGGGTTAGGGTTAGGGTTAGGGTTAGGGTTAGGTTTTAGGGATAGGGTTAGGGTTAGGGTTTAGGGTTTAGTGTTAGGGTTAGGGTTAGAGTTAGGGTTTAGGCTTTAGGGTTAGGGTTAGTGTTAGGGTTTAGGGTTTAGGGTTAGGGTTAGGGTTAGGGTTAGGGTTAGGGTTAGGGTTAGGGTTTAGTGTTTATGGTTAGGGTAAGCGTTAGGGTTAGGGTTTGGGTTTAGTGTTTAGGTTTAGGGTTAGGGTTAGTGTTAGGGTTTCGAGTTTAGTGTTAGGGTTAAGGTTAGGGTTAGGGTTAGGTACACGTTTCGGGTTTGAGACATGGTTAGGTTTAGTGTTAGGGTTATAGTTAAGTTTAGTTTTTGGCTGATGGTTAAGGTTAGGTTTAGGGACAGGGTTAGTTACAGGGTGAGGGTTAGAGTTAAAGATAGAGAGACGGTAAGAGTCAGAGTTAGGTTTAGCGACAGTGTTAGGGTTAGGGTTAGGGTTAGGTTAGGGTTAGGGTTAGAGTTAGGGTTTAGGGTTAGGGTTAGGGTTTAGGATTTAGGGTTAGGGTTATGGTTAGGGTTAGGGTTAGGGTTAGGGTCAGGATTACGGTTTGGGAAATGGTTAGGTTTAGTGTAGGTTTATAGTTAAGTTTTGGTTTTGGCTGATGGTTAAGGTTAGTTTTAGGGACAGGTTTAGTGACAGGGTGAGGGTTAGAGTTAAGTTTAGAGAGACGGTAAGGGTCAGAGTTAGGTTTAGCGACAGTGTTAGTGTTAGGAATCAGATTAGGTTAGGGTTTAGGGTTAGGGTTAGGGTTAGGGTTAGGAATAGGGGAGGGTTAGTGTTTACATTTTAGGGTTAGGGTTTAGGGATAGGGTTAGGGTTAGGGTTAGGGTTAGGGTTAGAGTTAGGATTTAGGCTTTAGGGTTAGGGTTAGGGTTAGAGTTAGGGCTTACGGTTTAGGGTTAGGGTTAGGGTTAGGGTTAGGGTTTCGGGTTTCGGGTTAGGGTTAAGTTTAGGGTTAATGTTAGGTACACGATTCGGGTTTGAGACATGTTTAGGTTTAGTGTTAGGGTTATGGTTAAGTTTAGGTTTTGGCTGATGGTTAAGGTTAGGTTTAGGGACAGGGTTAGTTACAGGGTGAGTGTTAGGGTTAGGGTTAGGGTTAGGGTTAGGGTTAGGTTTTAGGGATAGGGTTAGGGTTAGGGTTACGGTTTAGTGTTAGGGTTAGGGTTAAGGTTAGGGTTTAGGGTTTAGGGTTAGGGTTAGGGTTAGAGTTAGGGTTTAGGCTTTAGGGTTAGGGTTAGTGTTAGGGTTTAGGGTTTAGGCTTAGGATTAGGGTTAGGGTTAGGGTTAGGGTTTAGTGTTTATGGTTAGGGTTAGCGTTAGGGTTAGGGTTTGGGTTTAGGGTTTAGGTTTAGGGTTAGGGTTAGTGTTAGGGTTTCGGGTTTAGTGTTAGGGTTAAGGTTAGGGTTAGGGTTAGGTACACGTTTCGGGTTTGAGCCATGGTTAGGTTTAGTGTTAGGGTTATAGTTAAGTTTAGGTTTTGGCTGATGGTTAAGGTTAGGTTTAGGGACAGGGTTAGTTACAGGGTGAGGGTTAGAGTTAAAGATAGAGAGACGTTAAGGGTCAGAGTTAGGTTTAGCGACACTGTTAGGGTTAGGGTTAGGGTTAGGTTAGGGTTAGGGTTAGAGTTAGGGTTTAGGTTTAGGGTTAGGGTTAGGGTTTAGGATTTAGGGTTAGGGTTATGGTTATGGTTAGGGTTAGGGATAGGGGCAGGATTAGGGTTTGGGACATGGTTAGGTTTACTGTTAGGGTTATATTAAGTTTAGGTTTTGTCTGATGCTTAAGTTTAGGTTTAGGGACAGGGTTAGTGACAGGGTGAGGGTTAGAGTTAAGGTTGGAGAGACGGTAAGGGTCAGAGTTAGGTTTAGCGACAGTGTTAGGGGTAGGGATCAGGTTAGGTTAGGGTTTAGGGTTAGCGTTAGGGTTAGGGTTAGGAATAGGGGAGGGTTAGTGTTTACATTTTAGGGTTAGCGTTTAGGGATAGGGTTAGGGTTAGGGTTAGGGTTAGAGATAGGGTTAGGGTTAGGGTTAGGGTTAGGGTTAGGTTTTAGGGATAGGGTTAGGGTTAGGGTTACGGTTTAGGTTTAGGGTTAGGGTTAAGGTTAGGGTTTAGGGTTTAGGGTTAGGGTTAGGGTTACAGTTAGGGTTTAGGCTTTAGGGTTAGGGATAGTGTTAGGGTTTAGGGTTTAGGGTTAGGGTTAGGGTTAGGGTTAGGGTTTAGTGTTTAAGGTTAGGGTTAGCGTTAGGGTTAGGGTTTGGGTTTAGGGTTTAGGTTTAGGGTTAGGTTTAGTGTTAGGGTTTCGGGTTTAGTGTTAGCGTTAAGGTTATGGTTAGGGTTAGGAACACGATTCTGGTTTGAGACATGGTTATGTTTAGTGTTAGGGTTATAGTTAAGTTTAGGTTTTGGCTGATGGTTAAGGTTAGGTTTTGGGACAGGGTTAGTTACAGGGTGAGGGTTAGAGTTAAAGATAGAGAGACGGGAAGTGTTAGAGTTAGGTTTAGCGACAGTGTTAGGGTTAGGGTTAGGGTTAGGTTAGGTTTAGGATTAGGGTTAGGTGTAGGTTTTAGGGATAGGGTTAGGGTTAGGGTTACGGTTTAGGTTTAGGGTTAGGGTTAAGGTTAGGGTTTAGGGTTTAGAGTTAGGGTTAGGGTTACAGTTAGGGTTTAGGCTTTAGGGTTAGGGATAGTGTTAGGGTTTAGGGTTTAGGGTTAGGGTTAGGGTTAGGGTTAGGGTTAGAGTTTAGTGTTTAAGGTTAGGGTTAGCGTTAGGGTTAGGGTTTGGGTTTAGGGTTTAGGTTTAGGGTTAGGGTTATGGTTAGGGTTAGGGTTAGGGTTAGGGTCAGGATTACGGTTTGGGAAATGGTTAGGTTTAGTGTAGGTTTATAGTTAAGTTTTGGTTTTGGCTGATGGTTAAGGTTAGTTTTAGGGACAGGTTTAGTGACAGGGTGAGGGTTAGAGTTAAGTTTAGAGAGACGGTAAGGGTCAGAGTTAGGTTTAGCGACAGTGTTAGTGTTAGGAATCAGATTAGGTTAGGGTTTAGGGTTAGGGTTAGGGTTAGGGTTAGGAATAGGGGAGGGTTAGTGTTTACATTTTAGGGTTAGGGTTTAGGGATAGGGTTAGGGTTAGGGTTAGGGTTAGGGTTAGAGTTAGGGCTTACGGTTTAGGGTTAGGGTTAGGGTTAGGGTTAGGGTTTCGGGTTTCGGGTTAGGGTTAAGTTTAGGGTTAATGTTAGGTACACGATTCGGGTTGGAGACATGTTTAGGTTTAGTGTTAGGGTTATGGTTAAGTTTAGGTTTTGGCTGATGGTTAAGGTTAGGTTTAGGGACAGGGTTAGTTACAGGGTGAGTGTTAGGGTTAGGGTTAGGGTTAGGGTTAGGGTTAGGTTTTAGGGATAGGGTTAGGGTTAGGGTTACGGTTTAGTGTTAGGGTTAGGGTTAAGGTTAGGGTTTAGGGTTTAGGGTTAGGGTTAGGGTTAGAGTTAGGGTTTAGGCTTTAGGGTTAGGGTTAGTGTTAGGGTTTAGGGTTTAGGGTTAGGATTAGGGTTAGGGTTAGGGTTAGGGTTTAGTGTTTATGGTTAGGGTTAGCGTTAGGGTTAGGGTTTGGGTTTAGGGTTTAGGTTTAGGGTTAGGGTTAGTGTTAGGGTTTCGGGTTTAGTGTTAGGGTTAAGGTTAGGGTTAGGGTTAGGTACACGTTTCGGGTTTGAGCCATGGTTAGGTTTAGTGTTAGGGTTATAGTTAAGTTTAGGTTTTGGCTGATGGTTAAGGTTAGGTTTAGGGACAGGGTTAGTTACAGGGTGAGGGTTAGAGTTAAAGATAGAGAGACGTTAAGGGTCAGAGTTAGGTTTAGCGACACTGTTAGGGTTAGGGTTAGGGTTAGGTTAGGGTTAGGGTTAGAGTTAGGGTTTAGGTTTAGGGTTAGGGTTAGGGTTTAGGATTTAGGGTTAGGGTTATGGTTATGGTTAGGGTTAGGGATAGGGGCAGGATTAGGGTTTGGGACATGGTTAGGTTTACTGTTAGGGTTATATTAAGTTTAGGTTTTGTCTGATGCTTAAGTTTAGGTTTAGGGACAGGGTTAGTGACAGGGTGAGGGTTAGAGTTAAGGTTGGAGAGACGGTAAGGGTCAGAGTTAGGTTTAGCGACAGTGTTAGGGGTAGGGATCAGGTTAGGTTAGGGTTTAGGGTTAGCGTTAGGGTTAGGGTTAGGAATAGGGGAGGGTTAGTGTTTACATTTTAGGGTTAGCGTTTAGGGATAGGGTTAGGGTTAGGGTTAGGGTTAGAGATAGGGTTAGGGTTAGGGTTAGGGTTTAGGTTTAGGGTTAGGGTTAAGGTTAGGGTTTAGGGTTTAGGGTTAGGGTTAGGGTTACAGTTAGGGTTTAGGCTTTAGAGTTAGGGATAGTGTTAGGGTTTAGGGTTTAGGGTTAGGGTTAGGGTTAGGGTTAGGGTTAGGGTTTAGTGTTTAAGGTTAGGGTTAGCGTTAGGGTTAGGTTTTGGGTTTAGGGTTTAGGTTTAGGGTTAGGTTTAGTGTTAGGGTTTCGGGTTTAGTGTTAGCGTTAAGGTTATGGTTAGGGTTAGGAACACGATTCTGGTTTGAGACATGGTTATGTTTAGTGTTAGGGTTATAGTTAAGTTTAGGTTTTGGCTGATGGTTAAGGTTAGGTTTTGGGACAGGGTTAGTTACAGGGTGAGGGTTAGAGTTAAAGATAGAGAGACGGGAAGTGTCAGAGTTAGGTTTAGCGACAGTGTTAGGGTTAGGGTTAGGGTTAGGTTAGGTTTAGGATTAGGGTTAGGTGTAGGTTTTAGGGATAGGGTTAGGGTTAGGGTTACGGTTTAGGTTTAGGGTTAGGGTTAAGGTTAGGGTTTAGGGTTTAGGGTTAGGGTTAGGGTTACAGTTAGGGTTTAGGCTTTAGGGTTAGGGATAGTGTTAGGGTTTAGGGTTTAGGGTTAGGGTTAGGGTTAGGGTTAGGGTTAGAGTTTAGTGTTTAAGGTTAGGGTTAGCGTTAGGGTTAGGGTTTGGGTTTAGGGTTTAGGTTTAGGGTTAGGGTTATGGTTAGGGTTAGGGTTAGGGTTAGGGTCAGGATTACGGTTTGGGAAATGGTTAGGTTTAGTGTAGGTTTATAGTTAAGTTTTGGTTTTGGCTGATGGTTAAGGTTAGTTTTAGGGACAGGTTTAGTGACAGGGTGAGGGTTAGAGTTAAGTTTAGAGAGACGGTAAGGGTCAGAGTTAGGTTTAGCGACAGTGTTAGTGTTAGGAATCAGATTAGGTTAGGGTTTAGGGTTAGGGTTAGGGTTAGGGTTAGGAATAGGGGAGGGTTAGTGTTTACATTTTAGGGTTAGGGTTTAGGGATAGGGTTAGGGTTAGGGTTAGGGTTAGGGTTAGAGTTAGGATTTAGGCTTTAGGGTTAGGGTTAGGGTTAGAGT
>JAVKSA010000060.1:2652500-2690000 GCA_031876335.1 Hipposideros larvatus
GGGTTAAGGTTATGGTTAGGGTTAGGAACACGATTCGGGTTTGAGACATGGTTAGGTTTAGTGTTAGGGTTATAGTTAAGTTTAGGTTTTGGCTGATGGTTAAGGTTAGGTTTTGGGACAGGGTTAGTTACAGGGTGAGGGTTAGAGTTAAAGATAGAGAGACGGTAAGTGTCAGAGTTAGGTTTAGCGACAGTGTTAAGGTTAGGGTTAGGGTTAGGTTAGGTTTAGGATTAGGGTTAGGTGTAGGTTTTAGGGATAGGGTTAGGGTTAGGGTTACGGTTTAGGTTTAGGGTTAGGGTTAAGGTTAGGGTTTAGGGTTTAGTGTTAGGGTTAGGGTTAGAGTTAGGGTTTAGGCTTTAGGGTTAGGGTTAGTGTTAGGATTTAGGGTTTTGGGTTAGGGTTAGGGTTAGGGTTAGGGTAGGGTTTCGGGTTTCGGGTTAGGGTTAAGTTTAGGGTTAATGTTAGGTACACGATTCGGGTTTGAGACATGTTTAGGTTTAGTGTTAGGGTTATGGTTAAGTTTAGGTTTTGGCTGATGGTTAAGGTTAGGTTTAGGGACAGGGTTAGTTACAGGGTGAGTGTTAGGGTTAGGGTTAGGGTTAGGGTTAGGGTTAGGTTTTAGGGATAGGGTTAGGGTTAGGGTTACGGTTTAGTGTTAGGGTTAGGGTTAAGGTTAGGGTTTAGGGTTTAGGGTTAGGGTTAGGGTTAGAGTTAGGGTTTAGGCTTTAGGGTTAGGGTTAGTGTTAGGGTTTAGGGTTTAGGGTTAGGATTAGGGTTAGGGTTAGGGTTAGGGTTTAGTGTTTATGGTTAGGGTTAGCGTTAGGGTTAGGGTTTGGGTTTAGGATTTAGGTTTAGGGATAGGGTTAGTGTTAGGGTTTCGGGTTTAGTGTTAGGGTTAAGGTTAGGGTTAGGGTTAGGTACACGTTTCGGGTTTGAGCCATGGTTAGGTTTAGTGTTAGGGTTATAGTTAAGTTTAGGTTTTGGCTGATGGTTAAGGTTAGGTTTAGGGACAGGGTTAGTTTCAGGGTGAGGGTTAGAGTTAAAGATAGAGAGACGTTAAGGGTCAGAGTTAGGTTTAGCGACACTGCTAGGGTTAGGGTTAGGGTTAGGTTAGGATTAGGGTTAGAGTTATGGTTTAGGTTTAGGGTTAGGGTTAGGGTTTAGGATTTAGGGTTAGGGTTATGCTTAGGGTTAGGGTTAGGGTTAGGGGCAGGATTAGGGTTTGGGACATGGTTAGGTTTACTGTTAGGGTTATATTAAGTTTAGGTTTTGTCTGATGCTTAAGTTTAGGTTTAGGGACAGGGTTAGTGACAGGGTGAGGGTTAGAGTTAAGGTTGGAGAGACGGTAAGGGTCAGAGTTAGGTTTAGCGACAGTGTTAGGGGTAGGAATCAGGTTAGGTTAGGGTTTAGGGTTAGCGTTAGTGTTAGGGTTAGGAATAGGGGAGGGTTAGTGTTTACATTTTAGGGTTAGCGTTTAGGGATAGGGTTAGGGTTAGGGTTAGGGTTAGAGATAGGGTTAGGGTTAGGGTTAGGGTTAGGTTTTAGGGATAGGGTTAGGGTTAGGGTTACGGTTTAGGTTTAGGGTTAGGGTTAAGGTTAGGGTTTAGGTTTTAGGGTTAGGGTTAGGGTTACATTTAGGGTTTAGGCTTTAGGGTTAGGGATAGTGTTAGGGTTTAGGGTTTAGGGTTAGGGTTAGGGTTAGGGTTAGGGTTAGGGTTTAGTGTTTAAGGTTAGGGTTAGCGTTAGGGTTAGGGTTTGGGTTTAGGGTTTAGGTTTAGGGTTAGGGTTAGTGTTAGGGTTTCGGGTTTAGTGTTAGCGTTAAGGTTATGGTTAGGGTTAGGAACACGATTCTGGTTTGAGACATGGTTAGGTTTAGTGTTAGGGTTATAGTTAAGTTTAGGTTTTGGCTGATGGTTAAGGTTAGGTTTTGGGACAGGGTTAGTTACAGGGTGAGGGTTAGAGTTAAAGATTGAGAGACGGTAAGTGTCAGAGTTAGGTTTAGCGACAGTGTTAGGGTTAGGGTTAGGGTTAGGTTAGGGTTAGGTTAGGTTTAGGATTAGGGTTAGGTGTAGGTTTTAGGGATAGGGTTAGGGTTAGGGTTACGGTTTAGGTTTAGGGTTAGGGTTAAGGTTAGGGTTTAGGGTTTAGTGTTAGGGTTAGGGTTAGAGTTAGGGTTTAGGCTTTAGGGTTAGGGTTAGTGTTAGGATTTAGGGTTTATGGTTAGGGTTAGGGTTAGGGTTAGGGTTAGGGTTAGGGTTTAGTGTTTATGGTTAGGGTTAGCGTTAGGGTTAGGGTTTGGGTTTAGGGTTTAGGTTTAGGGTTAGGTTTAGTGTTAGGGTTTCGGGTTTAGTGTTAGGGTTAAGGTTAGGGTTAGGGTTAGGTACACGTTTCGGGTTTGAGCCATGGTTAGGTTTATTGTTAGGGTTATAGTTAAGTTTAGGTTTTGGCTGATGGTTAAGGTTAGGTTTAAGGACAGGTTTAGTTACAGGGTGAGGGTTAGAGTTAAAGTTGGAGAGACGGTAAGGTACAGAGTTAGGTTTAGCGACAGTGTTAGGGTTAGGGTTAGGCTTAGGTTAGGTTTAGGATTAGGGTTAGGTGTAGGTTTTAGGTATAGGGTTAGGGTTAGGGTTACGGTTTAGGTTTAGGGTTAGGGTTAAGGTTAGGGTTTAGGGTTTAGTGTTAGGGTTAGGGTTATAGTTAGGGTTTAGGCTTTAGGGTTAGGGTTAGTGTTAGGATTTAGGGTTTATGGTTAGGGTTAGGGTTAGGGTTAGGGTTAGGGTTTAGTGTTTATGGTTAGGGTTAGCGTTAGGGTTAGGTTTTGGGTTTAGTGTTTAGGTTTAGGGTTAGGGTTAGTGTTAGGGTTAGGGTTAGGGTTAGGGTTAGGGTTAGGGTTAGGGACAGGATTAGGGTTTGGGACATGGTTAGGTTTACTGTTAGGGTTATATTAAGTTTAGGTTTTGTCTGATGCTTAAGTTTAGGTTTAGGGACAGGGTTAGTGACAGGGTGAGGGTTAGAGTTAAGGTTGGAGAGACGGTAAGGGTCAGAGTTAGGTTTAGCGACAGTGTTAGGGTTAGGGATCAGGTTAGGTTAGGGTTTAGGGTTAGGGTTAGGGTTAGGGGTAGGAATAGGGGAGGGTTAGTGTTTACATTTTAGCATTAGGGTTTAGGGATAGGGTTAGGGTTAGGGTTAGGGTTAGAGTTAGGGTTAGGGTTAGGTTTAGGGTTAAGGTTAGGGTTAGGTTTTAGTGATAGGGTTAGGGTTAGGGTTACGGTTTAGGTTTAGGGTTAGGGTTCAGGTTAGGGTTTAGGGTTTAGGGTTAGGGTTACGGTTAGAGTTAGGGTTTAGGCTTTAGGGTTAGGGTTAGGGTTAGGGTTAGGGTTAGGGTTTTGGGTTTAGTGTTAGGGTTAAGGTTAGGGTTAGGGTTAGGTACACGTTTCGGGTTTGAGACATGGTTAGGTTTAGTGTTAGGGTTATAGTTAAGTTTAGGTTTTGGCTGATGGTTAAGGTTAGGTTTAGGGACAGGGTTAGTTACAGGGTGAGGGTTAGAGTTAAAGATAGAGAGACGGTAAGAGTCAGAGTTAGGTTTAGCGACAGTGTTAGGGTTAGGGTTAGGGTTAGGTTAGGGTTAGGGTTAGAGTTAGGGTTTAGGGTTAGGGTTAGGGGTTAGGATTTAGGGTTAGGGTTATGGTTAGGGTTAGGGTTAGGGTTAGGGTCAGGATTACGGTTTGGGAAATGGTTAGGTTTAGTGTAGGGTTATAGTTAAGTTTTGGTTTTGGCTGATGGTTAAGGTTAGTTTTAGGGACAGGTTTAGTGACAGGGTGAGGGTTAGAGTTAAGTTTAGAGAGAAGGTAAGGGTCAGAGTTAGGTTTAGCGACAGTGTTAGTGTTAGGAATCAGATTTGGTTAGGGTTTAGGGTTAGGGTTAGGGTTAGGGTTAGGAATAGGGGAGGGTTAGTGTTTACATTTTAGGGTTAGGGTTTAGGGATAGGGTTAGGGTTAGTGTTAGGGTTAGGGTTAGAGTTAGGATTTAGGCTTTAGGGTTAGGGTTAGGGTTAGAGTTAGGGCTTACGGTTTAGGGTTAGGTTTAGGGTTAGGGTTAGGGTTTCGGGTTTCGGGTTAGGGTTAAGTTTAGGGTTAGTGTTAGGTACACGATTCGGGTTTGAGACATGTTTAGGTTTAGTGTTAGGGTTATGGTTAAGTTTAGGTTTTGGCTGATGGTTAAGGTTAGGTTTAGGGACAGGGTTAGTTACAGGGTGAGTGTTAGGGTTAGGGTTAGGGTTAGGGTTAGGTTTTAGGGATAGTGTTAGGGTTAGGGTTACGGTTTAGGTTTAGGGTTAGGGTTAAGGTTAGGGTTTAGGGTTTAGGGTTAGAGTTAGGGTTAGAGTTAGGGTTTAGGCTTTAGGGTTAGGGATAGTGTTAGTGTTTAGGGTTTAGGGTTAGGGTTAGGGTTAGGGTTAGGGTTTAGTGTTTAAGGTTAGGGTTAGCGTTAGGTTTAGGGTTTGGGTTTAGGGTTTAGGTTTAGGGTTAGGGTTAGTGTTAGGGTTTCGGGTTCAGTGTTAGTGTTAAGGTTATGGTTAGGGTTAGGTACACGATTCGGGTTTGAGACATGGTTAGGTTTAGTGTTAGGGTTATAGTTAAGTTTAGGTTTTGGCTGATGGTTAAGGTTAGGTTTAGGGACAGGGTTAGTTACAGGGTGAGGGTTAGAGTTAAAGTTGGAGAGACGGTAAGGTACAGAGTTAGGTTTAGCGACAGTGTTAGGGTTAGGGTTAGGGTTAGGTTAGGGTTAGGGTTTGGGTTAGGGTTAGGGTTAGGTTTTAGGGATAGTGTTAGGGTTAGGGTTACGGTTTAGGTTTAGGGTTAGGGTTAAGGTTAGGGTTTAGGGTTTAGGGTTAGGGTTAAGGTTAGGGTTTAGGGTTTAGGGTTAGGGTTAGGGTTAGGGACAGGATTAGGGTTTGGGACATGGTTAGGTTTACTGTTAGGGTTATATTAAGTTTAGGTTTTGTCTGATGCTTAAGTTTAGGTTTAGGGACAGGGTTAGTGACAGGGTGAGGGTTAGAGTTAAGGTTGGAGAGACGGTAAGGGTCAGAGTTAGGTTTAGCGACAGTGTTAGGGTTAGGGATCAGGTTAGGTTAGGGTTTAGGGTTAGGGTTAGGGTTAGGGTTAGGAATAGGGGAGGGTTAGTGTTTACATTTTAGGGTTAGGGTTTAGGGATAGGATTAGGGTTAGGGTTAGGGTTAGAGTTAGGGTTAGGGTTAGGGTTAGGTTTTAGGGATAGGGTTAGGGTTAGGGTTACGGTTTAGGTTTAGGGTTAGGGTTAAGGTTAGGGTTTAGGGTTAGGGGCAGGATTAGGTTTTGGGACATGGTTAGGTTTACTGTTAGGGTTACATTAAGTTTAGGTTTTGTCTGATGCTTAAGTTTAGGTTTAGGGACAGGGTTAGTGACAGGGTGAGGGTTAGAGTTAAGGTTGGAGACACGGTAAGGGTCAGAGTTAGGTTTAGCGACAGTGTTAGGGTTAGGGAGCAGGTTAGGTTAGGGTTTAGGGTTAGGGTTAGGGTTAGGGTTAGGAATAGGGGAGGGTTAGTGTTTACATTTCAGGGTTAGGGTTTAGGGATAGGGTTAGGGTTAGGTTTAGGGTTAGAGTTAGGGTTACGGTTAGGGTTAGGGTTAGGGTTAGGGTTAGGATTACGGTTTAGGTTTAGGGTTAGGGTTAGTGTTAGGGTTTAGGGTTTAGGGTTAGGGTTAGGGTTAGGGTTAGGGTTAGGGTTTAGTGTTTATGGTTACGGTTAGCATTAGGGTTAGGGTTTCGGTTTAGGGTTTAGGTTTAGGGTTAGGGTTAGTGTTAGGGTTTCGGGTTTAGTGTTAGGGTTAAGGTTAGGGTTAGGGTTAGGGTTAGGGTTAGGTTTTAGGGATAGGGTTAGTGTTAGGGTTACGGTTTAGGTTTAGGGTTAGGGTTAAGGTTAGGGTTAGGGTTAGGGTTAGAGTTAGGGTTAGGGTTAGGGTTAGGGTTAGGGTTAGGTTTTAGGGATAGGGTTAGGGTTAGGGTTTATGGTTTAGTGTTAGGGTTAGGGTTAGAGTTAGGGTTTAGGCTTTAGGGTTAGGGTTAGTGTTAGGGTTTAGGGTTTAGGGTTAGGGTTAGGGTTAGGGTTAGGGTTAGGGTTAGGGTTTAGTGTTTATGGTTAGGGTAAGCGTTAGGGTTAGGGTTTGGGTTTAGTGTTTAGGTTTAGGGTTAGGGTTAGTGTTAGGGTTTCGAGTTTAGTGTTAGGGTTAAAGTTAGGGTTAGGGTTAGGTACACGTTTCGGGTTTGAGACATGGTTAGGTTTAGTGTTAGGGTTATAGTTAAGTTTAGGTTTTGGCTGATGGTTAAGGTTAGTTTTAGGGACAGGTTTAGTGACAGGGTGAGGGTTAGAGTTAAGTTTAGAGAGACGGTAAGGGTCAGAGTTAGGTTTAGCGACAGTGTTAGTGTTAGGGATCAGGTTAGGTTAGGGTTTAGGGTTAGGGTTAGGGTTAGAGTTAGGAATAGGGGAGGGTTAGTGTTTACATTTTAGGGTTAGGGTTTAGGGATAGTGTTAGGGTTAGGGTTAGGGTTAGGGTTAGGGTTAGGGTTAGGTTTAGGGTTTAGTGTTTATGGTTAGGGTTATGGTTATGGTTAGGGTTAGGGTTAGGGGCAGGATTAGGGTTTGGGACATGGTTAGGTTTACTGTTAGGGTTATATTAAGTTTAGGTTTTGTCTGATGCTTAAGATTAGGTTTAGGGACAGGGTTAGTGACAGGGTGAGGGTTAGAGTTAAGGTTGGAGAGACGGTAAGGGTCAGAGTTAGGTTTAGCGACAGTGTTAGGGTTAGGGATCAGGTTAGGTTAGGGTTTAGGGTTAGCGTTAGGGTTAGGGTTAGGAATAGGGTTTTGTGTTTAAGGTTAGGGTTAGCGTTAGGGTTCGGGTTTGGGTTTAGGGTTTAGGTTTAGGGTTAGGGTTAGTGTTAGGGTTTCGGGTTTAGTGTTAGGGTTAAGGTTATGGTTAGGGTTAGGAACACGATTCGGGTTTGAGACATGGTTAGGTTTAGTTAGGGTTATAGTTAAGTTTAGGTTTTGGCTGATGGTTAAGGTTAGGTTTAGGGACAAAGTTAGTTACAGGGTGAGGGTTAGAGTTAAAGATAGAGAGACGGTAAGAGTCAGAGTTAGGTTTAGCGACAGTGTTAGGGTTAGGGTTAGGGTTAGGTTAGGGTTAGGGTTAGAGTTAGGGTTTAGGGTTAGGGTTAGGGTTTAGGATTTAGTGTTAGGTTTATGGTTAGGGTTAGGGTTAGAATTTGGGTTAGGGTTAGTTTTAGGGTTAGGGTTAGGTTTTAGGGATAGGGTTAGGGTTAGGGTTACGGTTTAGGTTTAGGGTTAGGGTTCAGGTTAGGGTTTAGGGTTTAGGGTTAGGGTTACGGTTAGAGTTAGGGTTTAGGCTTTAGGGTTAGGGTTAGGGTTAGGGTTAGGGTTAGGGTTACGGTTAGGGTTAGTGTTTAGTGTTTATGGTTAGGGTTAGCGTTAGGGTTAGGGTTTGGGTTTAGTGTTTAGGTTTAGGGTTAGGGTTAGTGTTAGGGTTTCGAGTTTAGTGTTAGGGTTAAGGTTAGGGTTAGGGTTAGGTACAAGTTTCGGGTTTGAGACATGGTTAGGTTTAGTGTTAGGGTTATAGTTAAGTTTAGGTTTTGGCTGATGGTTAAGGTTAGGTTTAGGGACAGGGTTAGTTACAGGGTGAGGGTTAGAGTTAAAGATAGAGAGACGGTAAGAGTCAGAGTTAGGTTTAGCGACAGTGTTAGGGTTAGGGTTAGGGTTAGAGTTAGGGTTTAGGGTTAGGGTTAGGGTTTAGGATTTAGGGTTAGGGTTATGGTTAGGGTTAGGGTTAGGATTAGGGTAAGGATTACGGTTTGGGAAATGGTTAGGTTTAGTGTAGGGTTATAGTTAAGTTTTGGTTTTGGCTGATGGTTAAGGTTAGTTTTAGGGACAGGTTTAGTGACAGGGTGAGGGTTAGAGTTAAGTTTAGAGAGACGGTAAGGGTCAGAGTTAGGTTTAGCGACAGTGTTAGTGTTAGGAATCAGATTAGGTTAGGGTTTAGGGTTAGGGTAAGGGTTAGGGTTAGGAATAGGGGAGGGTTAGTGTTTACATTTTAGGGTTAGGGTTTAGGGATAGGTTTAGGGTTAGGGTTAGGGTTAGGGTTAGAGTTAGGATTTAGGCTTTAGAGTTAGGGTTAGGGTTAGAGTTAGGGCTTACGGTTTAGGGTTAGGGTTAGGGTTAGGGTTAGGGTTTCGGGTTTCGGGTTAGGGTTAAGTTTAGGGTTAGGGTTAGGTACACGATTCGGGTTTGAGACATGTTTAGGTTTAGTGTTAGGGTTATGGTTAAGTTTAGGTTTTGGCTGATGGTTAAGGTTAAGTTTAGGGACAGGGTTAGTTACAGGGTGAGTGTTAGGGTTAGGGTTAGGGTTAGGGTTAGGGTTAGGGTTAGGTTTTAGGGATAGGGTTAGGGTTAGGGTTACGGTTTATGTTTAGGGTTAGGGTTAAGGTTAGGGTTTAGGGTTTAGGGTTAGAGTTAGGGTTAGAGTTAGGGTTTAGGCTTTAGGGTTAGGGATAGTGTTAGGGTTTAGGGTTTAGGGTTAGGGTTAGGGTTAGGGTTAGGGTTTAGTGTTTAAGTTTAGGGTTAGCGTTAGGTTTAGGGTTTGGGTTTAGGGTTTAGGTTTAGGGTTAGGGTTAGTGTTAGGGTTTCGGGTTTAGTGTTAGTGTTAAGGTTATGGTTAGGGTTAGGTACACGATTCGGGTTTGAGACATGGTTAGGTTTAGTGTTAGGGTTATAGTTAAGTTTAGGTTTTGGCTGATGGTTAAGGTTAGGTTTAGGGACAGGGTTAGTTACAGGGTGAGGGTTAGAGTTAAAGTTAGAGAGACGGTAAGGTACAGAGTTAGGTTTAGCGACAGTGTTAGGGTTAGGGTTAGGGTTAGGTTAGGGTTAGGGTTTGGGTTAGGTTAGGGTTAGGGTTAGGGTTAGGGTTAGGGTTAGGTTTTAGGGATAGGGTTAGGGTTAGGGTTACGGTTTAGGTTTAGGGTTAGGGTTAAGGTTAGGGTTTAGGGTTTAGGGTTGGGGTTAGGGTTAGGGTTAGCATTAGGTTTAGGGTTAGGGACAAGATTAGGGTTTGGGACATGGTTAGGTTTACTGTTAGGGTTATATTAAGTTTAGGTTTTGTCTGATGCTTAAGTTTAGGTTTAGGGACAGGGTTAGTGACAGGGTGAGGGTTAGAGTTAAGGTTGGAGAGACGGTAAGCGTCAGAGTTAGGTTTAGCGACAGTGTTAGGGTTAGGGATCAGGTTAGGTTAGGGTTTAGGGTTAGGGTTAGGGTTAGGGTTAGGAATAGGGGAGGGTTAGTGTTTACATTTTAGGGTTAGGGTTTAGGGACAGGGTTAGGGTTAGGTTTAGGGTTAGAGTTAGGGTTAGGGTTAGGGTTAGGTTTTAGGGATAGGGTTAGGGTTAGGGTTACGGTTTAGGTTTAGGGTTAGGGTTAAGGTTAGGGTTTAGGGTTAGGGGCAGGATTAGGTTTTGGGACATGGTTAGGTTTACTGTTAGGGTTATATTAAGTTTAGGTTTTGTCTGATGCTTAAGTTTAGGTTTAGGGACAGGGTTAGTGACAGGGTGAGGGTTAGAGTTAAGGTTGGTAAGGGTCAGAGTTAGGTTTAGCAACAGTGTTAGGGTTAGAGAGCAGGTTAGGTTAGGGTTTAGGGTTAGGGTTAGGGTTAGGGTTAGGAATAGGGGAGGGTTAGTGTTTACATTTTAGGGTTAGGGTTTAGGGATAGGGTTAGGGTTAGGGTTAGGGTTAGAGTTAGGGTTACAGTTAGGGTTAGGTTTAGGGTTAGTGTTAGGATTACGGTTAAGTTTAGGATTAGGGTTAAGGTTAGGGTTTAGGGTTTAGGGTTAGGGTTAGTGTTAGATTTAGGGTTTAGGCTTTAGGGTTAGGGTTAGTGTTAGGGTTTAGGGTTTAGGGTTAGGGTTAGGGTTAGGGTTAGGGTTAGGGTTTAGTGTTTATGGTTACGGTTAGCATTAGGGTTAGGGTTTCGGTTTAGGGTTTAGGTTTAGGGTTAGGGTTAGTGTTGGGGTTTCGGGTTTAGTGTTAGGGTTAAGGTTAGGGTTAGGGTTAGGGTTAGGGTTAGGGTTAGGGTTAGGGTCAGGATTACGGTTTGGGAAATGGTTAGGTTTAGTGTAGGGTTATAGTTAAGTTTTGGTTTTGGCTGATGGTTAAGGTTAGTTTTAGGGACAGGTTTAGTGACAGGGTGAGGGTTAGAGTTAAGTTTAGAGAGAAGGTAAGGGTCAGAGTTAGGTTTAGCGACAGTGTTAGTGTTAGGAATCAGATTTGGTTAGGGTTTAGGGTTAGGGTTAGGGTTAGGGTTAGGAATAGGGAAGGGTTAGTGTTTACATTTTAGGGTTAGGGTTTAGGGATAGGGTTAGGGTTAGGGTTAGGGTTAGGGTTAGAGTTAGGATTTAGGCTTTAGGGTTAGGGTTAGGGTTAGAGTTAGGGCTTATGGTTTAGGGTTAGGGTTAGGGTTAGGGTTAGGGTTTCGGGTTTCGGGTTAGGGTTAAGTTTAGGGTTAGTGTTAGGTACATGATTCGGGTTTGAGACATGTTTAGGTTTAGTGTTAGGGTTATGGTTAAGTTTAGGTTTTGGCTGATGGTTAAGGTTAGGTTTAGGGACAGGGTTAGTTACAGGGTGAGTGTTAGGGTTAGGGTTAGGGTTAGGGTTAGGGTTAGGGTTAGGTTTTAAGGATAGTGTTAGGGTTAGGGTTACGGTTTAGGTTTAGGGTTAGGGTTAAGGTTAGGGTTTAGGGTTTAGGGTTAGAGTTAGGGTTAGAGTTAGGGTTTAGGCTTTAGGGTTAGGGATAGTGTTAGGGTTTAGGGTTTAGGGTTAGGGTTAGGGTTAGGGTTAGGGTTTAGTGTTTAAGGTTAGGGTTAGCGTTAGGTTTAGGGTTTGGGTTTAGGGTTGAGGTTTAGGGTTAGGGTTAGTGTTAGGGTTTCGGGTTTAGTGTTAGTGTTAAGGATATGGTTAGGGTTAGGTACACGATTCGGGTTTGAGACATGGTTAGGTTTAGTGTTAGGGTTATAGTTAAGTTTAGGTTTTGGCTGATGGTTAAGGTTAGGTTTAGGGACAGGGTTAGTTAAGGGTGAGGGTTAGAGTTAAAGTTGGAGAGACGGTAAGGTACAGAGTTAGGTTTAGCGACAGTGTTAGGGTTAGGGTTAGGGTTAGGTTAGGGTTAGGGTTTGAGTTAGGGTTAGGGTTAGGTTTTAGGGATAGTGTTAGGGTTAGGGTTACGGTTTAGGTTTAGGGTTAGGGTTAAGGTTAGGGATTAGGGTTTAGGGTTAGGGTTAGGGTTAGGGTTAGCATTAGGTTTAGGGTTAGGGACAGGATTAGGGTTTGGGACATGGTTAGGTTTACTGTTAGGGTTATATTAAGTTTAGGTTTTGTCTGATGCTTAAGTTTAGGTTTAGGGACAGGGTTAGTGACAGGGTGAGGGTTAGAGTTAAGGTTGGAGAGACGGTAAGGGTCAGAGTTAGGTTTAGCGACAGTGTTAGGGTTAGGGATCAGGTTAGGTTAGGGTTTAGGGTTAGGGTTAGGGTTAGGAATAGGGGAGGGTTAGTGTTTACATTTTAGGGTTAGGGTTTAGGGATAGGGTTAGGGTTAGGGTTAGGGTTAGAGTTAGGGTTAGGGTTAGGGTTAGGTTTTAGGGATAGGGTTAGGGTTAGGGTTACGGTTTAGGTTTAGGGTTAGGGTTAAGGTTAGGGTTTAGGGTTAGGGGCAGGATTAGGTTTTGGGACATGGTTAGGTTTACTGTTAGGGTTACATTAAGTTTAGGTTTTGTCTGATGCTTAAGTTTAAGTTTAGGGACAGGGTTAGTGACAGGGTGAGGGTTAGAGTTAAGGTTGGAGACACGGTAAGGGTCAGAGTTAGGTTTAGCGACAGTGTTAGGGTTAGGGAGCAGGTTAGGTTAGGGTTTAGGGTTAGGGTTAGGGTTAGGTTTTAGGTTTAGGGTTAGGTTTTAGGGATAGGGTTAGTGTTAGGGTTACGGTTTAGGTTTAGGGTTAGGGTTAAGGTTAGGGTTAGGGTTAGGGTTAGGGTTAGGTTTTAGGGATAGGGTTAGTGTTAGGGTTACGGTTTAGGTTTAGGGTTAGGGTTAAGGTTAGGGTTAGGGTTAGGGTTAGAGTTAGGGTTAGGGTTAGGGTTAGGGTTAGGTTTTAGGGATAGTGTAAGGGTTAGGGTTTAGGGTTTAGTGTTAGGGTTAGGGTTAGAGTTAGGGTTTAGGCTTTAGGGTTAGGGTTAGTGTTAGGGTTTAGGGTTTAGGGTTAGGGTTAGGGTTAGGGTTAGGGTTAGGTTTAGGGTTTAGTGTTTATGGTTAGGGTTAGCGTTAGGGTTAGGGTTTGGGTTTAGGGTTTAGGTTTAGGGTTAGGGTTAGTGTTAGGGTTTCGAGTTTAGTGTTAGGGTTAAGGTTAGGGTTAGGGTTAGGTACACGTTTCGGGTTTGAGCCATGGTTAGGTTTAATGTTAGGGTTATAGTTAAGTTTAGATTTTGGCTGATGGTTAAGGTTAGGTTTAGGGACAGGGTTAGTTACAGGGTGAGGGTTAGAGTTAAAGATAGAGAGACGTTAAGGGTCAGAGTTAGGTTTAGCGACACTGTTAGGGTTAGGGTTAGAGTTAGGGTTTAGGTTTAGGGTTAGGGTTAGGGTTTAGGATTTAGGGTTAGGGTTATGGTTAGGGTTAGCGTTAGGGTTAGGGGCAGGATTAGGGTTTGGGACATGGTTAGGTTTACTGTTAGGGTTATATTAAGTTTAGGTTTTGTCTGATGCTTAAGATTAGGTTTAGGGACAGGGTTAGTGACAGGGTGAGGGTTAGAGTTAAGGTTGGAGAGACGGTAAGGGTCAGAGTTAGGTTTAGCGACAGTGTTAGGGTTAGGGATCAGGTTAGGTTAGGGTTTAGGGTTAGCGTTAGGGTTAGGGTTAGGAATAGGGTTTTGTGTTTAAGGTTAGGGTTAGCGTTAGGGTTCGGGTTTGGGTTTAGGGTTTAGGTTTAGGGTTAGGGTTAGTGTTAGGGTTTCGGGTTTAGTGTTAGGGTTAAGGTTATGGTTAGGGTTAGGAACACGATTCGGGTTTGAGACATGGTTAGGTTTAGTTAGGGTTATAGTTAAGTTTAGGTTTTGGCTGATGGTTAAGGTTAGGTTTAGGGACAAAGTTAGTTACAGGGTGAGGGTTAGAGTTAAAGATAGAGAGACGGTAAGAGTCAGAGTTAGGTTTAGCGACAGTGTTAGGGTTAGGGTTAGGGTTAGGTTAGGGTTAGGGTTAGAGTTAGGGTTTAGGGTTAGGGTTAGGGTTTAGGATTTAGTGTTAGGGTTATGGTTAGGGTTAGGGTTAGAATTTGGGTTAGGGTTAGGTTTAGGGTTAGGGTTAGGTTTTAGGGATAGGGTTAGGGTTAGGTTTACGGTTTAGGTTTAGGGTTAGGGTTCAGGTTAGGGTTTAGGGTTTAGGGTTAGGGTTACGGTTAGAGTTAGGGTTTAGGCTTTAGGGTTAGGGTTAGGGTTAGGGTTAGGGTTAGGGTTACGGTTAGGGTTAGTGTTTAGTGTTTATGGTTAGGGTTAGCGTTAGGGGTTAGGGTTTGGGTTTAGTGTTTAGGTTTAGGGTTAGGTTAGTGTTAGGGTTTCGAGTTTAGTGTTAGGGTTAAGGTTAGGGTTAGGGTTAGGTACAAGTTTCGGGTTTGAGACATGGTTAGGTTTAGTGTTAGGGTTATAGTTAAGTTTAGGTTTTGGCTGATGGTTAAGGTTAGGTTTAGGGACAGGGTTAGTTACAGGGTGAGGGTTAGAGTTAAAGATAGAGAGACGGTAAGAGTCAGAGTTAGGTTTAGCGACAGTGTTAGGGTTAGGGTTAGGGTTAGAGTTAGGGTTTAGGGTTAGGGTTAGGGTTTAGGATTTAGGGTTAGGGTTATGGTTAGGGTTAGGGTTAGGGTTAGGGTAAGGATTACGGTTTGGGAAATGGTTAGGTTTAGTGTAGGGTTATAGTTAAGTTTTGGTTTTGGCTGATGGTTAAGGTTAGTTTTAGGGACAGGTTTAGTGACAGGGTGAGGGTTAGAGTTAAGTTTAGAGAGACGGTAAGGGTCAGAGTTAGGTTTAGCGACAGTGTTAGTGTTAGGAATCAGATTAGGTTAGGGTTTAGGGTTAGGGTAAGGGTTAGGGTTAGGAATAGGGGAGGGTTAGTGTTTACATTTTAGGGTTAGGGTTTAGGGATAGGGTTAGGGTTAGGGTTAGGGTTAGGGTTAGAGTTAGGATTTAGGCTTTAGGGTTAGGGTTAGGGTTAGAGTTAGGGCTTACGGTTTAGGGTTAGGGTTAGGGTTAGGGTTAGGGTTTCGGGTTTCGGGTTAGGGTTAAGTTTAGGGTTAGGGTTAGGTACACGATTCGGGTTTGAGACATGTTTAGGTTTAGTGTTAGGGTTATGGTTAAGTTTAGGTTTTGGCTGATGGTTAAGGTTAAGTTTAGGGACAGGGTTAGTTACAGGGTGAGTGTTAGGGTTAGGGTTAGGGTTAGGGTTAGGGTTAGGGTTAGGTTTTAGGGATAGGGTTAGGGTTAGGGTTACGGTTTATGTTTAGGGTTAGGGTTAAGGTTAGGGTTTAGGGTTTAGGGTTAGAGTTAGGGTTAGAGTTAGGGTTTAGGCTTTAGGGTTAGGGATAGTGTTAGGGTTTAGGGTTTAGGGTTAGGGTTAGGGTTAGGGTTAGGGTTTAGTGTTTAAGTTTAGGGTTAGCGTTAGGTTTAGGGTTTGGGTTTAGGGTTTAGGTTTAGTGTTAGGGTTAGTGTTAGGGTTTCGGGTTTAGTGTTAGTGTTAAGGTTATGGTTAGGGTTAGGTACACGATTCGGGTTTGAGACATGGTTAGGTTTAGTGTTAGGGTTATAGTTAAGTTTAGGTTTTGGCTGATGGTTAAGGTTAGGTTTAGGGACAGGGTTATTTACAGGGTGAGGGTTAGAGTTAAAGTTAGAGAGACGGTAAGGTACAGAGTTAGGTTTAGCGACAGTGTTAGGGTTAGGGTTAGGGTTAGGTTAGGGTTAGGGTTTGGGTTAGGGTTAGGGTTAGGTTTTAGGGATAGGGTTAGGGTTAGGGTTACGGTTTAGGTTTAGGGTTAGGGTTAAGGTTAGGGTTTAGGGTTTAGGGTTGGGGTTAGGGTTAGGGTTAGCATTAGGTTTAGGGTTAGGGACAGGATTAGGGTTTGGGACATGGTTAGGTTTACTGTTAGGGTTATATTAAGTTTAGGTTTTGTCTGATGCTTAAGTTTAGGTTTAGGGACAGGGTTAGTGACAGGGTGAGGGTTAGAGTTAAGGTTGGAGAGACGGTAAGCGTCAGAGTTAGGTTTAGCGACAGTGTTAGGGTTAGGGATAAGGTTAGGTTAGGGTTTAGGGTTAGGGTTAGGGTTAGGGTTAGGAATAGGGGAGGGTTAGTGTTTACATTTTAGGGTTAGGGTTTAGGGATAGGGTTAGGGTTAGGGTTAGGGTTAGAGTTAGGGTTAGGGTTAGGGTTAGGTTTTAGGGATAGGGTTAGGGTTAGGGTTACGGTTTAGGTTTAGGGTTAGGGTTAAGGTTAGGGTTTAGGGTTAGGGGCAGGATTAGGTTTTGGGACATGGTTAGGTTTACTGTTAGGGTTATATTAAGTTTAGGTTTTGTCTGATGCTTAAGTTTAGGTTTAGGGACAGGGTTAGTGACAGGGTTAGGGTTAGGGTTAGGGTTAGGGTTAGGGTTTAGTGTTTATGGTTACGGTTAGCATTAGGGTTAGGGTTTCGGTTTAGGGTTTAGGTTTAGGGTTAGGGTTAGTGTTGGGGTTTCGGGTTTAGTGTTAGGGTTAAGGTTAGGGTTAGGGTTAGGGTTAGGGTTAGGGTTAGGGTTAGGGTTAGGGTTAGGGTCAGGATTACGGTTTGGGAAATGGTTAGGTTTAGTGTAGGGTTATAGTTAAGTTTTGGTTTTGGCTGATGGTTAAGGTTAGTTTTAGGGACAGGTTTAGTGACAGGGTGAGGGTTAGAGTTAAGTTTAGAGAGAAGGTAAGGGTCAGAGTTAGGTTTAGCGACAGTGTTAGTGTTAGGAATCAGATTTGGTTAGGGTTTAGGGTTAGGGTTAGGGTTAGGGTTAGGAATAGGGAAGGGTTAGTGTTTACATTTTAGGGTTAGGGTTTAGGGATAGGGTTAGGGTTAGGGTTAGGGTTAGGGTTAGAGTTAGGATTTAGGCTTTAGGGTTAGGGTTAGGGTTAGAGTTAGGGCTTACGGTTTAGGGTTAGGGTTAGGGTTAGGGTTAGGGTTTCGGGTTTCGGGTTAGGGTTAAGTTTAGGGTTAGTGTTAGGTACATGATTCGGGTTTGAGACATGTTTAGGTTTAGTGTTAGGGTTATGGTTAAGTTTAGGTTTTGGCTGATGGTTAAGGTTAGGTTTAGGGACAGGGTTAGTTACAGGGTGAGTGTTAGGGTTAGGGTTAGGGTTAGGGTTAGGGTTAGGGTTAGGTTTTAGGGATAGTGTTAGGGTTAGGGTTACGGTTTAGGTTTAGGGTTAGGGTTAAGGTTAGGGTTTAGGGTTTAGGGTTAGAGTTAGGGTTAGAGTTAGGGTTTAGGCTTTAGGGTTAGGGATAGTGTTAGGGTTTAGGGTTTAGGGTTAGGGTTAGGGTTAGGGTTAGGGTTTAGTGTTTAAGGTTAGGGTTAGCGTTAGGTTTAGGGTTTGGGTTTAGGGTTGAGGTTTAGGGTTAGGGTTAGTGTTAGGGTTTCGTGTTTAGTGTTAGTGTTAAGGTTATGGTTAGGGTTAGGTACACGATTCGGGTTTGAGACATGGTTAGGTTTAGTGTTAGGGTTATAGTTAAGTTTAGGTTTTGGCTGATGGTTAAGGTTAGGTTTAGGGACAGGGTTAGTTAAGGGTGAGGGTTAGAGTTAAAGTTGGAGAGACGGTAAGGTACAGAGTTAGGTTTAGCGACAGTGTTAGGGTTAGGGTTAGGGTTAGGTTAGGGTTAGGGTTTGAGTTAGGGTTAGGGTTAGGTTTTAGGGATAGTGTTAGGGTTAGGGTTACGGTTTAGGTTTAGGTTTAGGGTTAAGGTTAGGGATTAGGGTTTAGGGTTAGGGTTAGGGTTAGGGTTAGGGTTAGGGTTAGGGTAAGGATTACGGTTTGGGAAATGGTTAGGTTTAGTGTAGGGTTATAGTTAAGTTTTGGTTTTGGCTGATGGTTAAGGTTAGTTTTAGGGACAGGTTTAGTGACAGGGTGAGGGTTAGAGTTAAGTTTAGAGAGACGGTAAGGGTCAGAGTTAGGTTTAGCGACAGTGTTAGTGTTAGGAATCAGATTAGGTTAGGGTTTAGGGTTAGGGTAAGGGTTAGGGTTAGGAATAGGGGAGGGTTAGTGTTTACATTTTAGGGTTAGGGTTTAGGGATAGGGTTAGGGTTAGGGTTAGGGTTAGGGTTAGAGTTAGGATTTAGGCTTTAGGGTTAGGGTTAGGGTTAGAGTTAGGGCTTACGGTTTAGGGTTAGGGTTAGGGTTAGGGTTAGGGTTTCGGGTTTCGGGTTAGGGTTAAGTTTAGGGTTAGGGTTAGGTACACGATTCGGGTTTGAGACATGTTTAGGTTTAGTGTTAGGGTTATGGTTAAGTTTAGGTTTTGGCTGATGGTTAAGGTTAAGTTTAGGGACAGGGTTAGTTACAGGGTGAGTGTTAGGGTTAGGGTTAGGGTTAGGGTTAGGGTTAGGGTTAGGTTTTAGGGATAGGGTTAGGGTTAGGGTTACGGTTTATGTTTAGGGTTAGGGTTAAGGTTAGGGTTTAGGGTTTAGGGTTAGAGTTAGGGTTAGAGTTAGGGTTTAGGCTTTAGGGTTAGGGATAGTGTTAGGGTTTAGGGTTTAGGGTTAGGGTTAGGGTTAGGGTTAGGGTTTAGTGTTTAAGTTTAGGGTTAGCGTTAGGTTTAGGGTTTGGGTTTAGGGTTTAGGTTTAGGGTTAGGGTTAGTGTTAGGGTTTCGGGTTTAGTGTTAGTGTTAAGGTTATGGTTAGGGTTAGGTACACGATTCGGGTTTGAGACATGGTTAGGTTTAGTGTTAGGGTTATAGTTAAGTTTAGGTTTTGGCTGATGGTTAAGGTTAGGTTTAGGGACAGGGTTAGTTACAGGGTGAGGGTTAGAGTTAAAGTTAGAGAGACGGTAAGGTACAGAGTTAGGTTTAGCGACAGTGTTAGGGTTAGGGTTAGGGTTAGGTTAGGGTTAGGGTTTGGGTTAGGGTTAGGGTTAGGTTTTAGGGATAGGGTTAGGGTTAGGGTTACGGTTTAGGTTTAGGGTTAGGGTTAAGGTTAGGGTTTAGGGTTTAGGGTTGGGGTTAGGGTTAGGGTTAGCATTAGGTTTAGGGTTAGGGACAGGATTAGGGTTTGGGACATGGTTAGGTTTACTGTTAGGGTTATATTAAGTTTAGGTTTTGTCTGATGCTTAAGTTTAGGTTTAGGGACAGGGTTAGTGACAGGGTGAGGGTTAGAGTTAAGGTTGGAGAGACGGTAAGCGTCAGAGTTAGGTTTAGCGACAGTGTTAGGGTTAGGGATCAGGTTAGGTTAGGGTTTAGGGTTAGGGTTAGGGTTAGGGTTAGGAATAGGGGAGGGTTAGTGTTTACATTTTAGGGTTAGGGTTTAGGGATAGGGTTAGGGTTAGGGTTAGGGTTAGAGTTAGGGTTAGGGTTAGGGTTAGGTTTTAGGGATAGGGTTAGGGTTAGGGTTACGGTTTAGGTTTAGGGTTAGGGTTAAGGTTAGGGTTTAGGGTTAGGGGCAGGATTAGGTTTTGGGACATGGTTAGGTTTACTGTTAGGGTTATATTAAGTTTAGGTTTTGTCTGATGCTTAAGTTTAGGTTTAGGGACAGGGTTAGTGACAGGGTGAGGGTTATAGTTAAGGTTGGTAAGGGTCAGAGTTAGGTTTAGCGACAGTGTTAGGGTTAGAGAGCAGGTTAGGTTAGGGTTTAGGGTTAGGGTTAGTGTTAGGGTTAGGAATAGGGGAGGGTTAGTGTTTACATTTTAGGGTTAGGGTTTAGGGATAGGGTTAGGGTTAGGGTTAGGGTTAGAGTTAGGGTTACAGTTAGGGTTAGGGTTAGGGTTAGTGTTAGGATTACGGTTTAGGTTTACGGTTAGGGTTAAGGTTAGGGTTTAGGGTTTAGGGTTAGGGTTAGTGTTAGATTTAGGGTTTAGGCTTTAGGGTTAGGGTTAGTGTTAGGGTTTAGGGTTTAGGGTTAGGGTTAGGGTTAGGGTTAGGGTTAGGGTTTAGTGTTTATGGTTACGGTTAGCATTAGGGTTAGGGTTTCGGTTTAGGGTTTAGGTTTAGGGTTAGGGTTAGTGTTAGGGTTTCGGGTTTAGTGTTAGGGTTAAGGTTAGGGTTATGGTTAGGGTTAGGGTTAGGGTTAGGGTTAGGGTTAGGGTCAGGATTACGGTTTGGGAAATGGTTAGGTTTAGTGTAGGGTTATAGTTAAGTTTTGGTTTTGGCTGATGGTTAAGGTTAGTTTTAGGGACAGGTTTAGTGACAGGGTGAGGGTTAGAGTTAAGTTTAGAGAGAAGGTAAGGGTCAGAGTTAGGTTTAGCGACAGTGTTAGTGTTAGGAATCAGATTTGGTTAGGGTTTAGGGTTAGGGTTAGGGTTAGGGTTAGGAATAGGGGAGGGTTAGTGTTTACATTTTAGGGTTAGGGTTTAGGGATAGGGTTAGGGTTAGGGTTAGGGTTAGGGTTAGAGTTAGGATTTAGGCTTTAGGGTTAGGGTTAGGGTTAGAGTTAGGGCTTACGGTTTAGGGTTAGGGTTAGGGTTAGGGTTAGGGTTTCGGGTTTCGGGTTAGGGTTAAGTTTAGGGTTAGTGTTAGGTACACGATTCGGGTTTGAGACATGTTTAGGTTTAGTGTTAGGGTTATGGTTAAGTTTAGGTTTTGGCTGATGGTTAAGGTTAGGTTTAGGGACAGGGTTAGTTACAGGGTGAGTGTTAGGGTTAGGGTTAGGGTTAGGGTTAGGGTTAGGGTTAGGTTTTAGGGATAGTGTTAGGGTTAGGGTTACGGTTTAGGTTTAGGGTTAGGGTTAGGGTTAGGGTTAGGGTTAGGGTTAGAGTTAGGGTTAGGGTTAGGGTTAGGTTTTAGGGATAGGGTTAGGGTTAGGGTTACGGTTTAGGTTTAGGGTTAGGGTTAGGGTTAGGGTTAGGGTTAGGGTTAGAGTTAGGGTTAGGGTTAGGGTTAGGTTTTAGGGATAGGGTTAGGGTTAGGGTTACGGTTTAGGTTTAGGGTTAGGGTTAAGGTTAGGGTTTAGGGTTAGGGGCAGGATTAGGTTTTGGGACATGGTTAGGTTTACTGTTAGGGTTACATTAAGTTTAGGTTTTGTCTGATGCTTAAGTTTAGGTTTAGGGACAGGGTTAGTGACAGGGTGAGGGTTAGAGTTAAGGTTGGAGACACGGTAAGGGTCAGAGTTAGGTTTAGCGACAGTGTTAGGGTTAGGGAGCAGGTTAGGTTAGGGTTTAGGGTTAGGGTTAGGGTTAGGGTTAGGAATAGGGGAGGGTTAGTGTTTACATTTCAGGGTTAGGGTTTAGGGATAGGGTTAGGGTTAGGGTTAGGGTTAGAGTTAGGGTTACGGTTAGGGTTAGGGTTAGGGTTAGGGTTAGGATTACGGTTTAGGTTTAGGGTTAGGGTTAAGGTTAGGGTTTAGGGTTTAGGGTTAGGGTTAGGGTTAGAGTTAGGGTTTAGGCTTTAGGGTTAGGGTTAGTGTTAGGGTTTAGGGTTTAGGGTTAGGGTTAGGGTTAGGGTTAGGGTTAGGGTTTAGTGTTTATGGTTACGGTTAGCATTAGGGTTAGGGTTTCGGTTTAGGGTTTAGGTTTAGGGTTAGGGTTAGTGTTAGGGTTTCGGGTTTAGTGTTAGGGTTAAGGTTAGGGTTAGGGTTAGGGTTAGGGTTAGGGTTAGGTTTTAGGGATAGGGTTAGTGTTAGGGTTACGGTTTAGGTTTAGGGTTAGGGTTAAGGTTAGGGTTAGGGTTAGGGTTAGAGTTAGGGTTAGGTTTAGGGTTAGGGTTAGGGTTAGGTTTTAGGGATAGGGTAAGGGTTAGGGTTTAGGGTTTAGTGTTAGGGTTAGGGTTAGAGTTAGGGTTTAGGCTTTAGGGTTAGGGTTAGTGTTAGGGTTTAGGGTTTAGGGTTAGGGTTAGGGTTAGGGTTAGGGTTAGGTTTAGGGTTTAGTGTTTATGGTTAGGGTTAGCGTTAGGGTTAGGGTTTGGGTTTAGGGTTTAGGTTTAGGGTTAGGGTTAGTGTTAGGGTTTCGAGTTTAGTGTTAGGGTTAAGGTTAGGGTTAGGGTTAGGTACACGTTTCGGGTTTGAGCCATGGTTAGGTTTAATGTTAGGGTTATAGTTAAGTTTAGATTTTGGCTGATGGTTAAGGTTAGGTTTAGGGACAGGGTTAGTTACAGGGTGAGGGTTAGAGTTAAAGATAGAGAGACGTTAAGGGTCAGAGTTAGGTTTAGCGACACTGATAGGGTTAGGGTTAGAGTTAGGGTTTAGGTTTAGGGTTAGGGTTAGGGTTTAGGATTTAGGGTTAGGGATATGGTTAGGGTTAGGGTTAGGGTTAGGGGCAGGATTAGGGTTTGGGACATGGTTAGGTTTACTGTTAGGGTTATATTAAGTTTAGGTTTTGTCTGATGCTTAAGATTAGGTTTAGGGACAGGGTTAGTGACAGGGTGAGGGTTAGAGTTAAGGTTGGAGAGACGGTAAGGGTCAGAGTTAGGTTTAGCGACAGTGTTAGGGTTAGGGATCAGGTTAGGTTAGGGTTTAGGGTTAGCGTTAGGGTTAGGGTTAGGAATAGGGGAGGGTTAGTGTTTACATTTTAGGGTTAGCGTTTAGGGATAGGGTTAGGGTTAGGGTTAGGGTTAGAGATAGGGTTAGGGTTAGGGTTAGGGTTAGGGTTAGGTTTTAGGGATAGGGTTAGGGTTAGGGTTACGGTTTAGGTTTATGGTTAGGGTTAAGGTTAGGGTTTAGGGTTTAGGGTTAGGGTTAGGGTTAGAGTTAGGGTTTAGGCTTTAGGGTTAGGGATAGTGTTAGGGTTTAGGGTTTAGGGTTAGGGTTAGGGTTAGGGTTAGGGTTAGGGTTTTGTGTTTAAGGTTAGGGTTAGCGTTAGGGTTCGGGTTTGGGTTTAGGGTTTAGGTTTAGGGTTAGGGTTAGTGTTAGGGTTTCGGGTTTAGTGTTAGGGTTAAGGTTATGGTTAGGGTTAGGAACACGATTCGGGTTTGAGACATGGTTAGGTTTAGTGTTAGGGTTATAGTTAAGTTTAGGTTTTGGCTGATGGTTAAGGTTAGGTTTAGGGACAGGGTTAGTTACAGGGTGAGGTTTAGAGTTAAAGGTAGAGAGACGGTAAGTGTCAGAGTTAGGTTTAGCGACAGTGTTAGGGTTAGGGTTAGGGTTAGGTTAGGTTTAGGATTAGGGTTAGGTGTAGGTATTAGATATAGGGTTAGGGTTAGGGTTACGGTTTAGGTTTAGGGTTAGGGTTAAGGTTAGGTTTTAGGGTTTAGTGTTAGGGTTAGGGTTAGAGTTAGGGTTTAGGCTTTAGGGTTAGGGTTAGTGTTAGGATTTAGGGTTTAGGGTTAGGGTTAGGGTTAGGGTTAGGGTTAGGGTTTAGTGTTTATGGTTAGGGTTAGCGTTAGGGTTAGGTTTTGGGTTTAGTGTTTAGGTTTAGGGTTAGGGTTAGTGTTAGGGTTAGGGTTAGGGTTAGGGTTAGGGTTAGGGACAGGATTAGGGTTTGGCACATGGTTAGGTTTACTGTTAGGGTTATATTAAGTTTAGGTTTTGTCTGATGCTTAAGTTTAGGTTTAGGGACAGGGTTAGTGACAGGGTGAGGGTTAGAGTTAAGGTTGGAGAGACGGTAAGGGTCAGAGTTAGGTTTAGCGACAGTGTTAGGGTTAGGGATCAGGTTAGGTTAGGGTTTAGGGTTAGGGTTAGGGTTAGGATTAGGAATAGGGGAGGGTTAGTGTTTACATTTTAGGGTTAGGGTTTAAGGATAGGGTTAGGGTTAGGGTTAGGGTTAGAGTTAGGGTTAGGGTTAGGGTTACGGTTAGGGTTAGGTTTAGGTTTTAGGGATAGGGTTAGGGTTAGGGTTACGGTTTAGGTTTAGGGTTAGGGTTCAGGTTAGTGTTTAGGGTTTAGGGTTAGGGTTACGGTTAGAGTTAGGGTTTAGGCTTTAGGGTTAGGGTTAGGGTTAGGGTTAGGGTTAGGGTTTTGGGTTTATTGTTAGGGTTAAGGTTAGGGTTAGGGTTAGGTACACGTTTCGGGTTTGAGACATGGTTAGGTTTAGTGTTAGGGTTATAGTTAAGTTTAGGTTTTGGCTGATGGTTAAGGTTAGGTTTAGGGACAAAGTTAGTTACAGGGTGAGGGTTAGAGTTAAAGATAGAGAGACGGTAAGAGTCAGAGTTAGGTTTAGCGACAGTGTTAGGGTTAGGGTTAGGGTTAGGTTAGGGTTAGGGTTAGAGTTAGGGTTTAGGGTTAGGGTTAGGGTTTAGGATTTAGGGTTAGGGTTATGGTTAGGGTTAGGGTTAGAATTTGGGTTAGGGTTAGGTTTAGGGTTAGGGTTAGGTTTTAGGGATAGGGTTAGGGTTAGGGTTACGGTTTAGGTTTAGGGTTAGGGTTCAGGTTAGGGTTTAGGGTTTAGGGTTAGGGTTACGGTTAGAGTTAGGGTTTAGGCTTTAGGGTTAGGGTTAGGGTTAGGGTTAGGGTTACGGTTAGGGTTAGTGTTTAGTGTTTATGGTTAGGGTTAGCGTTAGGGTTAGGGTTTGGGTTTAGTGTTTAGGTTTAGGGTTAGGGTTAGTGTTAGGGTTTCGAGTTTAGTGTTAGGGTTAAGGTTAGGGTTAGGGTTAGGTACAAGTTTCGGGTTTGAGACATGGTTAGGTTTAGTGTAGGGTTATAGTTAAGTTTTGGTTTTGGCTGATGGTTAAGGTTAGTTTTAGGGACAGGTTTAGTGACAGGGTGAGGGTTAGAGTTAAGTTTAGAGAGACGGTAAGGGTCAGAGTTAGGTTTAGCGACAGTGTTAGTGTTAGGAATCAGATTAGGTTAGGGTTTAGGGTTAGGGTAAGGGTTAGGGTTAGAGTTAGGATTTAGGCTTTAGGGTTAGGGTTAGGGTTAGAGTTAGGGCTTACGGTTTAGGGTTAGGGTTAGGGTTAGGGTTAGGGTTAGGTACACGATTCGGGTTTGAGACATGTTTAGGTTTAGTGTTAGGGTTATGGTTAAGTTTAGGTTTTGGCTGATGGTTAAGGTTATGTTTAGGGACAGGGTTAGTTACAGGGTGAGTGTTAGGGTTAGGGTTAGGGTTAGGGTTAGGGTTAGGGTTAGGTTTTAGGGATAGGGTTAGGGTTAGTGTTACGGTTTATGTTTAGGGTTAGGGTTAAGGTTAGGGTTTAGGGTTTAGGGTTAGAGTTAGGGTTAGAGTTAGGGTTTAGGCTTTAGGGTTAGGGATAGTGTTAGGGTTTAGGGTTTAGGGTTAGGGTTAGGATTAGGGTTAGGGTTTAGTGTTTAAGTTTAGGGTTAGCGTTAGGTTTAGGGTTTGGGTTTAGGGTTTAGGTTTAGGGTTAGGGTTAGTGTTAGGGTTTCGGGTTTAGTGTTAGTGTTAAGGTTATGGTTAGGGTTAGGTACACGATTCGGGTTTGAGACATGGTTAGGTTTAGTGTTAGGGTTATAGTTAAGTTTAGGTTTTGGCTGATGGTTAAGGTTAGGTTTAGGGACAGGGTTAGTTACAGGGTGAGGGTTAGAGTTAAAGTTAGAGAGACGGTAAGGTACAGAGTTAGGTTTAGCGACAGTGTTAGGGTTAGGGTTAGGGTTAGGTTAGGGTTTAGGGTTTAGGGTTAGGGTTAGGGTTAGGGTTAGCATTAGGTTTAGGGTTAGGGACAGGATTAGGGTTTGGGACATGGTTAGGTTTACTGTTAGGATTATATTAAGTTTAGGTTTTGTCTGATGCTTAAGTTTAGGTTTAGGGACAGGGTTAGTGACAGGGTGAGGGTTAGAGTTAAGGTTGGAGAGACGGTAAGCGTCAGAGTTAGGTTTAGCGACAGTGTTAGGGTTAGGGATCAGGTTAGGTTAGGGTTTAGGGTTAGGGTTAGGGTTAGGGTTAGGAATAGGGGAGGGTTAGTGTTTACATTTTAGGGTTAGGGTTTAGGGATAGGGTTAGGGTTAGGGTTAGGGTTAGAGTTAGGGTTAGGGTTAGGGTTAGGTTTTAGGGATAGGGTTAGGGTTAGGGTTACGGTTTAGGTTTAGGGTTAGGGTTAAGGTTAGGGTTTAGGGTTAGGGGCAGGATTAGGTTTTGGGACATGGTTAGGTTTACTGTTAGGGTTATATTAAGTTTAGGTTTTGTCTGATGCTTAAGTTTAGGTTTAGGGACAGGGTTAGTGACAGGGTGAGGGTTAGAGTTAAGGTTGGAGACACGGTAAGGGTCAGAGTTAGGTTTAGCGACAGTGTTAGGGTTAGGGAGCAGGTTAGGTTAGGGTTTAGGGTTAGGGTTAGGGTTAGGGTTAGGAATAGGGGAGGGTTAGTATTTACATTTTAGGGTTAGGGTTTAGGGATAGGGTTAGGGTTAGGGTTAGGGTTAGAGTTAGGGTTACAGTTAGGGTTAGGGTTAGGGTTAGGGTTAGGATTACGGTTTAGGTTTAGGGTTAGGGTTAAGGTTAGGGTTTAGGGTTTAGGGTTAGGGTTAGGGTTAGATTTAGGGTTTAGGCTTTAGGGTTAGGGTTAGTGTTAGGGTTTAGGGTTTAGGGTTAGGGTTAGGGTTAGGGTTAGGGTTAGGGTTTAGTGTTTATGGTTACGGTTAGCATTAGGGTTAGGGTTTCGGTTTAGGGTTTAGGTTTAGGGTTAGGGTTAGTGTTAGGGTTTCGGGTTTAGTGTTAGGGTTAAGGTTAGGGTTAGGGTTAGGGTTAGGGTTAGGGTTAGGGTTAGGGTTAGGTTTTAGGGATAGGGTTAGTGTTAGGGTTACGTTTAGGTTTAGGGTTAGGGTTAAGGTTAGGGTTTAGGGTTTAGGGTTAGGGTTAGGGTTAGCATTAGGTTTAGGGTTAGGGACAGGATTACGGTTTGGGACATGGTTAGGTTTACTGTTAGGGTTATATTAACTTTAGGTTTTGTCTGATGCTTAAGTTTAGGTTTAGGGACAGGGTTAGTGACAGGCTGAGGGTTAGAGTTAAGGTTGGAGAGACGGTAAGCGTCAGAGTTAGGTTTAGCGACAGTGTTAGGGTTAGGGATCAGGTTAGGTTAGGGTTTAGGGTTAGGGTTAGGGTTAGGGTTAGGAATAGGGGAGGGTTAGTGTTTACATTTTAGGGTTAGGGTTTAGGGATATGGTTAGGGTTAGGGTTAGGTTTAGAGTTAGGGTTAGGGTTAGGGTTAGAGTTAGGGTTAGGTTTTAGGGATAGGGTTAGGGTTAGGGTTTAGGGTTTAAGGTTAGGGTTAGGGTTAGAGTTAGGGTTTAGGCTTTAGGGTTAGGGTTAGTGTTAGGGTTTAGGGTTTAGGGTTAGGGTTAGGGTTAGGGTTAGGGTTAGTGTTTAGTGTTTATGGTTAGGGTTAGTGTTAGGGTTAGGGTTTGGGTTTAGTGTTTAGGTTTAGGGTTAGTGTTAGTGTTAGGGTTTCGAGTTTAGTGTTAGGGTTAAGGTTAGGGTTAGCGTTAGGTACACGTTTCGGGTTTGAGACATGGTTAGGTTTAGTGTTAGGGTTATAGTTAAGTTTAGGTTTTGGCTGATGGTTAAGGTTAGGTTTAGGGACAGGGTTAGTTACAGGGTGAGGGTTAGAGTTAAAGATAGAGAGACGGTAAGCGTCAGAGTTAGGTTTAGCGACAGTGTTAGGGTTAGGGTTAGGGTTACAGTTAGGGTTAGGGTTATGGTTTAGGATTTAGGGTTAGGGTTATGGTTAGGGTTAGGGTTTGGGTTAGGGGCAGGATAAGGGTTTGGGAAATGGTTAGGTTTAGTGTAGGGTTATAGTTAAATTTTGGTTTTGGCTGATGGTTAAGGTTAGTTTTAGGGACAGGTTTCGTGACAGGGTGAGGGTTAGAGTTAAGTTTAGAGAGACGGTAAGGGTCAGAGTTAGGTTTAGCGACAGTGTTAGTGTTAGGGATCAGGTTAGGTTAGGGTTTAGGGTTAGGGTTAGGGTTAGAGTTAGGAATAGGGGAGGGTTAGTGTTTACATTTTAGGGTTAGGGTTTAGGGATAGGGTTAGGGTTAGGGTTAGGGTTAGGGTTAGTGTTAGGATTTAGGCTTTAGGGTTAGGGTTAGGGTTCGAGTTAGGGCTTACGGTTTAGGGTTAGGGTTAGGGTTTCGGGTTTCGGGTTAGGGTTAAGTTTAGGGTTAGGGTTAGGTACACGATTCGGGTTTGAGACATGTTTAGGTTTAGTGTTAGGGTTATGGTTAAGTTTAGGTTTTGGCTGATGGTTAAGGTTAGGTTTAGGGACAGGGTTAGTTACAGGGTGAGGGTTAGACTTAAAGTTAGAGAGACGGTAAGGTACAGAGTTAGGTTTAGCGACAGTGTTAGGTTTAGGGTTAGGGTTAGGTTAGGGTTAGGGTTAGGGTTAGGGTTAGGGTTAGGGTTAGGTTTTAGGGATAGGGTTAGGGTTAGGGTTACGGTTTAGGTTTAGGGTTAGGGTTAAGGTTAGGGTTTAGGGTTTAGGTTTAGGGTTAGGGTTAGGGTTAGGGTTAGCATTAGGTTTAGGGTTAGGGACAGGATTAGGGTTTGGGACATGGTTAGGTTTACTGTTAGGGTTATATTAAGTTTAGGTTTTGTCTGATGCTTAAGTTTAAGTTTAAGGACAGGGTTAGTGACAGGGTGAGGGTTAGAGTTAAGTTTGGAGAGACGGTAAGGGTCAGAGTTAGGTTTAGCGACAGTGTTAGGGTTAGGGATCAGGTTAGGTTAGGGTTTTGGGTTAGGGTTAGGGTTAGGGTTAGGAATAGGGGAGGGTTAGTGTTTACATTTCAGGGTTAGGGTTTATGGTTAGGGTTAGGGTTAGAGTTAGGGTTTAGGCTTTAGGGTTAGGGTTAGTGTTAGGGTTTAGGGTTTAGGGTTAGGGTTAGGGTTAGTGTTAGGGTTTAGTGTTTAAGGTTAGGGTTAGCGTTAGGGTTAGGGTTTGGGTTTAGGGTTTATGTTTAGGGTTAGGGTTAGTGTTAGGGTTTCGGGTTTAGTGTTAGGTTTAAGGTTATGGTTAGGGTTAGGTACACGATTCGGGTTTGAGACATAGTTAGGGTTAGGGTTAGGCTTAGGGTTACGGTTAGGGTTAGTTTTTAGGGATAGGGTTAGGGTTAGGGTTACGGTTTAGGTTTAGGGTTAGGGTTAAGGTTAGGGTTTAGGGTTTAGGGTTAGGGTTAGGGTTAGAGTTAGGGTTTAGGCTTTAGGGTTAGGGTTAATGTTAGGGTTTAGGGTTTAGGGTTAGGGTTAGGGTAAGGGTTAGTGTTAGGGTTAGGGTTTAGTGTTTATGTTTAGGGTTAGGGTTTGGGTTTAGTGTTTAGGTTTAGGGTTAGGGTTAGTGTTAGGGTTTCGAGTTTAGTGTTAGGGTTAAGGTTAGGTACACGTTTCGGGTTTGAGACATGGTTAGGTTTAGTGTTAGGGTTATAGTTAAGTTTAGGTTTTGGCTGATGGTTAAGGTTAGTTTTAGGGACAGGTTTAGTGACAGGGTGAGGGTTAGAGTTAAGTTTAGAGAGACGGTAAGGGTCAGAGTTAGGTTTAGCGACAGTGTTAGTGTTAGGGATCAGGTTAGGTTAGGATTTAGGGTTAGGGTTAGGGTTAGGGTTAGGAATAGGTGAGCGTAGGGGTTTACATTTTAGGGTTAGGGTTTAGGGATAGGGTTAGGGTTAGGGTTAGGGTTAGGGTTAGAGTTAGGATTTAGGCTTTAGGGTTAGGGTTAGGGTTCGAGTTCGGGCTTACGGTTTAGTGTTAGGGTTAGGGTTAGGGTTGGGGTTTCGGGTTTCGGGTTAGGGTTAAGTTTAGGGTTAGTGTTAGGTACACGATTCGGGTTTGAGACATGTTTAGGTTTAGTGTTAGGGTTATGGTTAAGTTTAGGTTTTGGCTGATGGTTAAGGTTAGGTTTAGGGACAGGGTTAGTTACAGGGTGAGTGTTAGGGTTAGGGTTTGGGTTAGGGTTAGGGTTAGGGTAAGGTTTTAGGGATAGTGTTAGGGTTAGGGTTACGGTTTAGGTTTAGGGTTAGGGTTAAGGTTAGGGTTTAGGGTTTAGGGTTAGAGTTAGGGTTAGAGTAGGGTTTAGGCTTTAGGGTTAGGGATAGTGTTAGGGTTTAGTGTTTAGGGTTAGGGTTAGGGTTAGGGTTAGGGTTAGGGTTTAGTGTTTAAGGTTAGGGTTAGCGTTAGGTTTAGGGTTTGGGTTTAGGGTTTAGGTTTAGGGTTAGGGTTAGTGTTAGGGTTTCGGGTTTAGTGTTAGTGTTAAGGTTATGGTTAGGGTTAGGTACACGATTCGGGTTTGAGACATGTTTAGGTTTAGTGTTAGGGTTATGGTTAAGTTTAGGTTTTGGCTGATGGTTAAGGTTAGGTTTAGGGACAGGGTTAGTTACAGGGTGAGGGTTAGAGTTAAAGTTAGAGAGACGGTAAGGTACAGAGTTAGGTTTAGCGACAGTGTTAGGGTTAGGTTTAGGGTTAGGTTAGGGTTAGGGTTTGGGTTAGGGTTAGGGTTAGGTTTTAGGGATAGGGTTAGGGTTAGGGTTACGGTTTAGGTTTAGGGTTAGGGTTAAGGTTAGGGTTTAGGGTTTAGGGTTAGGGTTAGGGTTAGGGTTAGCATTAGGTTTAGGGTTAGGGACAGGATTTGGGTTTGGGGCATGGTTAGGTTTACTGTTAGGGTTATATTAAATTTAGGTTTTGTCTGATGCTTAAGTTTAGGTTTAGGGACAGGGTTAGTGACAGCGTAAGGGTTAGAGTTAAGGTTGGAGAGACGGTAAGGGTCAGAGTTAGGTTTAGCGACAGTGTTAGGGTTAGGGATCAGGTTAGGTTAGGGTTTAGGGTTAGGGTTAGGGTTAGGGTTAGGAATAGGGGAGGGTTAGTGTTTACATTTTAGGGTTAGGGTTTAGGGATAGGGTTAGTGTTAGGGTTAGGGTTAGAGTTAGGGTTAGGGTTAGGGTTAGGTTTTAGGGATAGGGTTAGGGTTAGGGTTACGGTTTAGGTTTAGGGTTAGGGTTAATGTTAGGGTTTAGGGTTAGGGGCAGGATTAGGTTTTGGGACATGGTTAGGTTTACTGTTAGGGTTACATTAAGTTTAGGTTTTGTCTGATGCTTAAGTTTAGGTTTAGGGACAGGGTTAGTGACAGGGTGAGGGTTAGAGTTAAGGTTGGAGACACGGTAAGGGTCAGAGTTAGGTTTAGTGACAGTGTTAGGGTTAGGGAGCACGTTAGATTAGGGTTTAGGGTTAGGGTTAGGGTTAGGGTTAGGAATAGGGGAGGGTTAGTGTTTACATTTAAGGTTAGGGTTTAGGGATAGGGTTAGGGTTAGGGTTAGGGTTAGAGTTAGGGTTAGGGTTAGGGTTACGGTTAGGGTTAGGTTTAGGTTTTAGGGATAGGGTTAGGGTTAGGGTTACGGTTTAGGTTTAGGGTTAGGGTTCAGGTTAGTGTTTAGGGTTTAGGGTTAGGGTTACGGTTAGAGTTAGGGTTTAGGCTTTAGGGTTAGGGTTAGGGTTAGGGTTAGGGTTAGGGTTTTGGGTTTATTGTTAGGGTTAAGGTTAGGGTTAGGGTTAGGTACACGTTTCGGGTTTGAGACATGGTTAGGTTTAGTGTTAGGGTTATAGTTAAGTTTAGGTTTTGGCTGATGGTTAAGGTTAGGTTTAGGGACAAAGTTAGTTACAGGGTGAGGGTTAGAGTTAAAGATAGAGAGACGGTAAGAGTCAGAGTTAGGTTTAGCGACAGTGTTAGGGTTAGGGTTAGGGTTAGGTTAGGGTTAGGGTTAGAGTTAGGGTTTAGGGTTAGGGTTAGGGTTTAGGATTTAGGGTTAGGGTTATGGTTAGGGTTAGGGTTAGAATTTGGGTTAGGGTTAGGTTTAGGGTTAGGGTTAGGTTTTAGGGATAGGGTTAGGGTTAGGGTTACGGTTTAGGTTTAGGGTTAGGGTTCAGGTTAGGGTTTAGGGTTTAGGGTTAGGGTTACGGTTAGAGTTAGGGTTTAGGCTTTAGGGTTAGGGTTAGGGTTAGGGTTAGGGTTACGGTTAGGGTTAGTGTTTAGTGTTTATGGTTAGGGTTAGCGTTAGGGTTAGGGTTTGGGTTTAGTGTTTAGGTTTAGGGTTAGGGTTAGTGTTAGGGTTTCGAGTTTAGTGTTAGGGTTAAGGTTAGGGTTAGGGTTAGGTACAAGTTTCGGGTTTGAGACATGGTTAGGTTTAGTGTAGGGTTATAGTTAAGTTTTGGTTTTGGCTGATGGTTAAGGTTAGTTTTAGGGACAGGTTTAGTGACAGGGTGAGGGTTAGAGTTAAGTTTAGAGAGACGGTAAGGGTCAGAGTTAGGTTTAGCGACAGTGTTAGTGTTAGGAATCAGATTAGGTTAGGGTTTAGGGTTAGGGTAAGGGTTAGGGTTAGAGTTAGGATTTAGGCTTTAGGGTTAGGGTTAGGGTTAGAGTTAGGGCTTACGGTTTAGGGTTAGGGTTAGGGTTAGGGTTAGGGTTAGGTACACGATTCGGGTTTGAGACATGTTTAGGTTTAGTGTTAGGGTTATGGTTAAGTTTAGGTTTTGGCTGATGGTTAAGGTTATGTTTAGGGACAGGGTTAGTTACAGGGTGAGTGTTAGGGTTAGGGTTAGGGTTAGGGTTAGGGTTAGGGTTAGGTTTTAGGGATAGGGTTAGGGTTAGTGTTACGGTTTATGTTTAGGGTTAGGGTTAAGGTTAGGGTTTAGGGTTTAGGGTTAGAGTTAGGGTTAGAGTTAGGGTTTAGGCTTTAGGGTTAGGGATAGTGTTAGGGTTTAGGGTTTAGGGTTAGGGTTAGGATTAGGGTTAGGGTTTAGTGTTTAAGTTTAGGGTTAGCGTTAGGTTTAGGGTTTGGGTTTAGGGTTTAGGTTTAGGGTTAGGGTTAGTGTTAGGGTTTCGGGTTTAGTGTTAGTGTTAAGGTTATGGTTAGGGTTAGGTACACGATTCGGGTTTGAGACATGGTTAGGTTTAGTGTTAGGGTTATAGTTAAGTTTAGGTTTTGGCTGATGGTTAAGGTTAGGTTTAGGGACAGGGTTAGTTACAGGGTGAGGGTTAGAGTTAAAGTTAGAGAGACGGTAAGGTACAGAGTTAGGTTTAGCGACAGTGTTAGGGTTAGGGTTAGGGTTAGGTTAGGGTTTAGGGTTTAGGGTTAGGGTTAGGGTTAGGGTTAGCATTAGGTTTAGGGTTAGGGACAGGATTAGGGTTTGGGACATGGTTAGGTTTACTGTTAGGATTATATTAAGTTTAGGTTTTGTCTGATGCTTAAGTTTAGGTTTAGGGACAGGGTTAGTGACAGGGTGAGGGTTAGAGTTAAGGTTGGAGAGACGGTAAGCGTCAGAGTTAGGTTTAGCGACAGTGTTAGGGTTAGGGATCAGGTTAGGTTAGGGTTTAGGGTTAGGGTTAGGGTTAGGGTTAGGAATAGGGGAGGGTTAGTGTTTACATTTTAGGGTTAGGGTTTAGGGATAGGGTTAGGGTTAGGGTTAGGGTTAGAGTTAGGGTTAGGGTTAGGGTTAGGTTTTAGGGATAGGGTTAGGGTTAGGGTTACGGTTTAGGTTTAGGGTTAGGGTTAAGGTTAGGGTTTAGGGTTAGGGGCAGGATTAGGTTTTGGGACATGGTTAGGTTTACTGTTAGGGTTATATTAAGTTTAGGTTTTGTCTGATGCTTAAGTTTAGGTTTAGGGACAGGGTTAGTGACAGGGTGAGGGTTAGAGTTAAGGTTGGAGACACGGTAAGGGTCAGAGTTAGGTTTAGCGACAGTGTTAGGGTTAGGGAGCAGGTTAGGTTAGGGTTTAGGGTTAGGGTTAGGGTTAGGGTTAGGAATAGGGGAGGGTTAGTATTTACATTTTAGGGTTAGGGTTTAGGGATAGGGTTAGGGTTAGGGTTAGGGTTAGAGTTAGGGTTACAGTTAGGGTTAGGGTTAGGGTTAGGGTTAGGATTACGGTTTAGGTTTAGGGTTAGGGTTAAGGTTAGGGTTTAGGGTTTAGGGTTAGGGTTAGGGTTAGATTTAGGGTTTAGGCTTTAGGGTTAGGGTTAGTGTTAGGGTTTAGGGTTTAGGGTTAGGGTTAGGGTTAGGGTTAGGGTTAGGGTTTAGTGTTTATGGTTACGGTTAGCATTAGGGTTAGGGTTTCGGTTTAGGGTTTAGGTTTAGGGTTAGGGTTAGTGTTAGGGTTTCGGGTTTAGTGTTAGGGTTAAGGTTAGGGTTAGGGTTAGGGTTAGGGTTAGGGTTAGGGTTAGGGTTAGGTTTTAGGGATAGGGTTAGTGTTAGGGTTACGTTTAGGTTTAGGGTTAGGGTTAAGGTTAGGGTTTAGGGTTTAGGGTTAGGGTTAGGGTTAGCATTAGGTTTAGGGTTAGGGACAGGATTACGGTTTGGGACATGGTTAGGTTTACTGTTAGGGTTATATTAACTTTAGGTTTTGTCTGATGCTTAAGTTTAGGTTTAGTGACAGGGTTAGTGACAGGCTGAGGGTTAGAGTTAAGGTTGGAGAGACGGTAAGCGTCAGAGTTAGGTTTAGCGACAGTGTTAGGGTTAGGGATCAGGTTAGGTTAGGGTTTAGGGTTAGGGTTAGGGTTAGGGTTAGGAATAGGGGAGGGTTAGTGTTTACATTTTAGGGTTAGGGTTTAGGGATATGGTTAGGGTTAGGGTTAGGTTTAGAGTTAGGGTTAGGGTTAGGGTTAGAGTTAGGGTTAGGTTTTAGGGATAGGGTTCGGGTTAGGGTTTAGGGTTTAAGGTTAGGGTTAGGGTTAGAGTTAGGGTTTAGGCTTTAGGGTTAGGGTTAGTGTTAGGGTTTAGGGTTTAGGGTTAGGGTTAGGGTTAGGGTTAGGGTTAGTGTTTAGTGTTTATGGTTAGGGTTAGTGTTAGGGTTAGGGTTTGGGTTTAGTGTTTAGGTTTAGGGTTAGTGTTAGTGTTAGGGTTTCGAGTTTAGTGTTAGGGTTAAGGTTAGGGTTAGCGTTAGGTACACGTTTCGGGTTTGAGACATGGTTAGGTTTAGTGTTAGGGTTATAGTTAAGTTTAGGTTTTGGCTGATGGTTAAGGTTAGGTTTAGGGACAGGGTTAGTTACAGGGTGAGGGTTAGAGTTAAAGATAGAGAGACGGTAAGCGTCAGAGTTAGGTTTAGCGACAGTGTTAGGGTTAGGGTTAGGGTTACAGTTAGGGTTTAGGGTTAGGGTTAGGGTTATGGTTTAGGATTTAGGGTTAGGGTTATGGTTAGGGTTAGGGTTTGGGTTAGGGGCAGGATAAGGGTTTGGGAAATGGTTAGGTTTAGTGTAGGGTTATAGTTAAATTTTGGTTTTGGCTGATGGTTAAGGTTAGTTTTAGGGACAGGTTTCGTGACAGGGTGAGGGTTAGAGTTAAGTTTAGAGAGACGGTAAGGGTCAGAGTTAGGTTTAGCGACAGTGTTAGTGTTAGGGATCAGGTTAGGTTAGGGTTTAGGGTTAGGGTTAGGGTTAGAGTTAGGAATAGGGGAGGGTTAGTGTTTACATTTTAGGGTTAGGGTTTAGGGATAGGGTTAGGGTTAGGGTTAGGGTTAGGGTTAGTGTTAGGATTTAGGCTTTAGGGTTAGGGTTAGGGTTCGAGTTAGGGCTTACGGTTTAGGGTTAGGGTTAGGGTTTCGGGTTTCGGGTTAGGGTTAAGTTTAGGGTTAGGGTTAGGTACACGATTCGGGTTTGAGACATGTTTAGGTTTAGTGTTAGGGTTATGGTTAAGTTTAGGTTTTGGCTGATGGTTAAGGTTAGGTTTAGGGACAGGGTTAGTTACAGGGTGAGGGTTAGACTTAAAGTTAGAGAGACGGTAAGGTACAGAGTTAGGTTTAGCGACAGTGTTAGGTTTAGGGTTAGGGTTAGGTTAGGGTTAGGGTTAGGGTTAGGGTTAGGGTTAGGGTTAGGTTTTAGGGATAGGGTTAGGGTTAGGGTTACGGTTTAGGTTTAGGGTTAGGGTTAAGGTTAGGGTTTAGGGTTTAGGTTTAGGGTTAGGGTTAGGGTTAGGGTTAGCATTAGGTTTAGGGTTAGGGACAGGATTAGGGTTTGGGACATGGTTAGGTTTACTGTTAGGGTTATATTAAGTTTAGGTTTTGTCTGATGCTTAAGTTTAAGTTTAAGGACAGGGTTAGTGACAGGGTGAGGGTTAGAGTTAAGTTTGGAGAGACGGTAAGGGTCAGAGTTAGGTTTAGCGACAGTGTTAGGGTTAGGGATCAGGTTAGGTTAGGGTTTTGGGTTAGGGTTAAGGTTAGGGTTAGGAATAGGGGAGGGTTAGTGTTTACATTTCAGGGTTAGGGTTTATGGTTAGGGTTAGGGTTAGAGTTAGGGTTTAGGCTTTAGGGTTAGGGTTAGTGTTAGGGTTTAGGGTTTAGGGTTAGGGTTAGGGTTAGTGTTAGGGTTTAGTGTTTAAGGTTAGGGTTAGCGTTAGGGTTAGGGTTTGGGTTTAGGGTTTATGTTTAGGGTTAGGGTTAGTGTTAGGGTTTCGGGTTTAGTGTTAGGTTTAAGGTTATGGTTAGGGTTAGGTACACGATTCGGGTTTGAGACATAGTTAGGGTTAGGGTTAGGCTTAGGGTTACGGTTAGGGTTAGTTTTTAGGGATAGGGTTAGGGTTAGGGTTACGGTTTAGGTTTAGGGTTAGGGTTAAGGTTAGGGTTTAGGGTTTAGGGTTAGGGTTAGGGTTAGAGTTAGGGTTTAGGCTTTAGGGTTAGGGTTAATGTTAGGGTTTAGGGTTTAGGGTTAGGGTTAGGGTAAGGGTTAGGGTTAGGGTTAGGGTTTAGTGTTTATGTTTAGGGTTAGGGTTTGGGTTTAGTGTTTAGGTTTAGGGTTAGGGTTAGTGTTAGAGTTTCGAGTTTAGTGTTAGGGTTAAGGTTAGGTACACGTTTCGGGTTTGAGACATGGTTAGGTTTAGTGTTAGGGTTATAGTTAAGTTTAGGTTTTGGCTGATGGTTAAGGTTAGTTTTAGGGACAGGTTTAGTGACAGGGTGAGGGTTAGAGTTAAGTTTAGAGAGACGGTAAGGGTCAGAGTTAGGTTTAGCGACAGTGTTAGTGTTAGGGATCAGGTTAGGTTAGGGTTTAGGGTTAGGGTTAGGGTTAGGGTTAGGAATAGGTGAGCGTAGGGGTTTACATTTTAGGGTTAGGGTTTAGGGATAGGGTTAGGGTTAGGGTTAGGGTTAGGGTTAGAGTTAGGATTTAGGCTTTAGGGTTAGGGTTAGGGTTCGAGTTCGGGCTTACGGTTTAGTGTTAGGGTTAGGGTTAGGGTTGGGGTTTCGGGTTTCGGGTTAGGGTTAAGTTTAGGGTTAGTGTTAGGTACACGATTCGGGTTTGAGACATGTTTAGGTTTAGTGTTAGGGTTATGGTTAAGTTTAGGTTTTGGCTGATGGTTAAGGTTAGGTTTAGGGACAGGGTTAGTTACAGGGTGAGTGTTAGGGTTAGGGTTAGGGTTAGGGTTAGGGTTAGGGTAAGGTTTTAGGGATAGTGTTAGGGTTAGGGTTACGGTTTAGGTTTAGGGTTAGGGTTAAGGTTAGGGTTTAGGGTTTAGGGTTAGAGTTAGGGTTAGAGTAGGGTTTAGGCTTTAGGGTTAGGGATAGTGTCAGGGTTTAGTGTTTAGGGTTAGGGTTAGGGTTAGGGTTAGGGTTAGGGTTTAGTGTTTAAGGTTAGGGTTAGCGTTAGGTTTAGGGTTTGGGTTTAGGGTTTAGGTTTAGGGTTAGGGTTAGTGTTAGGGTTTCGGGTTTAGTGTTAGTGTTAAGGTTATGGTTAGGGTTAGGTACACGATTCGGGTTTGAGACATGTTTAGGTTTAGTGTTAGGGTTATGGTTAAGTTTAGGTTTTGGCTGATGGTTAAGGTTAGGTTTAGGGACAGGGTTAGTTACAGGGTGAGGGTTAGAGTTAAAGTTAGAGAGACGGTAAGGTACAGAGTTAGGTTTAGCGACAGTGTTAGGGTTAGGTTTAGGGTTAGGTTAGGGTTAGGGTTTGGGTTAGGGTTAGGGTTAGGTTTTAGGGATAGGGTTAGGGTTAGGGTTACGGTTTAGGTTTAGGGTTAGGGTTAAGGTTAGGGTTTAGGGTTTAGGGTTAGGGTTAGGGTTAGGGTTAGCATTAGGTTTAGGGTTAGGGACAGGATTAGGGTTTGGGGCATGGTTAGGTTTACTGTTAGGGTTATATTAAATTTAGGTTTTGTCTGATGCTTAAGTTTAGGTTTAGGGACAGGGTTAGTGACAGCGTAAGGGTTAGAGTTAAGGTTGGAGAGACGGTAAGGGTCAGAGTTAGGTTTAGCGACAGTGTTAGGGTTAGGGATCAGGTTAGGTTAGGGTTTAGGGTTAGGGTTAGGGTTAGGGTTAGGAATAGGGGAGGGTTAGTGTTTACATTTTAGGGTTAGGGTTTAGGGATAGGGTTAGTGTTAGGGTTAGGGTTAGAGT
>JAVKSA010000060.1:2695000-2697500 GCA_031876335.1 Hipposideros larvatus
GACTTAGGGTTAGGGTTATGGTTAGGGTTAGGGTTTGGGTTAGGGGCAGGATAAGGGTTTGGGAAATGGTTAGGTTTAGTGTAGGGTTATAGTTAAATTTTGGTTTTGGCTGATGGTTAAGGTTAGTTTTAGGGACAGGTTTAGTGACAGGGTGAGGGTTAGAGTTAAGTTTAGAGAGACGGTAAGGGTCAGAGTTAGGTTTAGCGACAGTGTTAGTGTTAGGGATCAGGTTAGGTTAGGGTTTAGGGTTAGGGTTAGGGTTAGAGTTAGGAATAGGGGAGGGTTAGTGTTTACATTTTAGGGTTAGGGTTTAGGGATAGGGTTAGGGTTAGGGTTAGGGTTAGGGTTAGGTTTAGGGTTTAGTGTTTATGGTTAGGGTTAGCGTTAGGGTTAGGGTTTGGGTTTAGGGTTTAGGTTTAGGGTTAGGGTTAGTGTTAGGGTTTCGGGTTTAGTGTTCGGGTTAAGGTTAGGGTTAGGGTTAGGTACAAGTTTCGGGTTTGAGCCATGGTTAGGTTTAGTGTTAGGGTTATAGTTAAGTTTAGGTTTTGAATGATGGTTAAGGTTAGGTTTAGGGACAGGTTTAGTTACAGGGTGAGGGTTAGAGTTAAAGATAGAGAGACATTAAGGGTCAGAGTTAGGTTTAGCGACACTGTTAGGGTTAGGGTTAGGGTTAGGTTAGGGTTAGGGTTAGAGTTAGGGTTTAGGTTTAGGGTTAGGGTTAGGGTTTAGGATTTAGGGTTAGGGTTATGGTTAGGGTTATGGTTAGGGTTAGGGTTAGGGTTAGGGTTAGGGTTTAGGGTTAGGGTTAGGGTTAGGGTTAGGGTTAGGGTTAGGGTTAGGTTAGGTTTAAGGTTAGGGTTAGGGTTAGGTTTTAGGGATAGGGTTAGGGTTAGGGTTACGGTTTAGGTTTAGGGTTAGGGTTAAGGTTAGGGTTTAGGGTTTAGGGTTAGGGTTAGGGTTAGGGTTAGCATTAGTTTTGGGGTTAGGGACAGGATTAGGGTTTGGGACATGGTTAGGTTTAGTGTTAGGGTTATGGTTAAGTTTAGGTTTTGGCTGATGGTTAAGGTTAGGTTTAGGGACAGGGTTAGTTACAGGGTGAGGGTTAGAGTTAAAGTTAGAGAGACGGTAAGGTACAGAGTTAGGTTTAGCGACAGTGTTAGGGTTAGGGTTAGGGTTAGGTTAGGGTTAGGGTTTGGGTTAGGGTTAGGGTTGGGTTTTAGGGATAGGGTTAGGGTTAGGGTTACGGTTTAGGTTTAGGGTTAGGGTTAAGGTTAGGGTTTAGGGTTTAGGGTTAGGGTTAGGGTTAGGGTTAGCATTAGGTTTAGGGTTAGGGACAGGATTAGGGTTTGGGACATGGTTAGGTTTACTGTTAGGGTTATATTTAATTTAGGTTTTGTCTGATGCTTAAGTTTAGGTTTAGGGACAGGGTTAGTGACAGCGTAAGGGTTAGAGTTAAGGTTGGAGAGACGGTAAGGGTCAGAGTTAGGTTTAGCGACAGTGTTAGGGTTAGGGATCAGGTTAGGATAGGGTTTAGGGTTAGGGTTAGGGTTAGGGTTAGGAATAGGGGAGGGTTAGTGTTTACATTTTAGGGTTAGGGTTTAGGGATAGGGTTAGGGTTAGGGTTAGGGTTAGAGTTAGGGTTAGGGTTAGGGTTAGGTTTTAGGGATAGGGTTAGGGTTAGGGTTACGGTTTAGGTTTAGGGTTAGGGTTAATGTTAGGGTTTAGGGTTAGGGGCAGGATTAGGTTTTGGGACATGGTTAGGTTTACTGTTAGGGTTACATTAAGTTTAGGTTTTGTCTGATGCTTAAGTTTAGGTTTAGGGACAGGGTTAGTGACAGGGTGAGGGTTAGAGTTAAGGTTGGAGACACGGTAAGGGTCAGAGTTAGGTTTAGCGACAGTGTTAGGGTTAGGGAGCAGGTTAGGTTAGGGTTTAGGGTTAGGGTTAGGGTTAGGGTTAGGAATAGGGGAGGGTTAGTGTTTACATTTTAGGGTTAGGGTTTAGGGATAGGGTTAGGGTTAGGGTTAGGGTTAGAGTTAGGGTTACGGTTAGGGTTAGGGTTAGGGTTAGGGTTAGGATTACGGTTTAGGTTTAGGGTTAGGGTTAAGGTTAGGGTTTAGGGTTTAGGGTTAGGGTTAGGGTTAGAGTTAGGGTTTAGGCTTTAGGGTTAGGGTTAGTGTTAGGGTTTAGGGTTTAGGGTTAGGTTTAGGGTTAGGGTTCGGGTTAGGGTTTAGTGTTTATGGTTACGGTTAGCATTAGGGTTAGGGTTTCGGTTTAGGGTTTAGGTTTAGGGTTAGGGTTAGTGTTAGGGTTTCGGGTTTAGTGTTAGGTTTAAGGTTAGGGTTAGGGTTAGGGTTAGGGTTAGGGTTAGGTTTTAGGGTTTAGGGTTAGGGTTAGGGTTAGGGTTAGCATTAGGTTTAGGGTTAGGGACAGGATTACGGTTTGGGACATGGTTAGGTTTACTCTTAGGGTTATATTAACTTTAGGTTTTGTCTGATGCTT
>JAVKSA010000060.1:2700000-2707500 GCA_031876335.1 Hipposideros larvatus
TTAGGTTTAGCGACAGTGTTAGGGTTAGGGATCAGGTTAGGTTAGGGTTTAGTGTTAGGGTTAGGGTTAGGGTTAGGAATAGGGGAGGGTTAGTGTTTACATTTTAGGGTTAGAGTTTAGGGATAGGGTTAGGGTTAGGGTTAGGGTTAGAGTTAGGGTTAGGGTTAGGGTTAGGTTTTAGGGATAGGGTTAGGGTTAGGGTTACGGTTTAGGTTTAGGGTTAGGGTTAAGGTTAGGGTTTAGTGTTAGGGGCAGGATTAGGTTTTGGGACATGGTTAGGTTTACTGTTAGGGTTACATTAAGTTTAGGTTGTCTGATGCTTAAGTTTAGGTTTAGGGACAGGGTTAGTGACAGGGTGAGGGTTAGAGTTAAGTTTGGAGACACGGTAAGGGTCAGAGTTAGGTTTATCGACAGTGTTAGGGTTAGGTAGCAGGTTAGGTTAGGGTTTAGGGTTAGGGTTAGGGTTAGGGTTAGGAATAGGGGAGGCTTAGTGTTTACATTTTAGTGTTAGGGTTTAGGGATAGGGTTAGGGTTAGGGTTAGGGTTAGAGTTAGGGTTACAGTTAGGGTCAGAGTTAGGGTTAGGGTTAGGATTAAGGTTTAGGTTTAGGGTTAGGGTTAAGGTTAGGGTTTAGGGTTTAGGGTTAGGGTTAGGGTTAGAGTTAGGGTTTAGGCTTTAGGTTTAGGGTTAGTGTTAGGGTTTAGGGTTTAGGGTTAGGTTTAGGGTTAGGGTTAGGGTTAGGGTTTAGTGTTTATGGTTACGGTTAGCATTAGGGTTAGGGTTTCGGTTTAGGGTTTAGGTTTAGGGTTAGGGTTAGTGTTAGGGTTTCGGGTTTAGTGTTAGGGTTAAGGTTAGGGTTAGGGTTAGGTTTAGGGTTAGGGTTAGGGTTAGGGTTAGGTTTTAGGGATAGGGTTAGTGTTAGGGTTACGGTTTAGGTTTAGGGTTAGGGTTAAGGTTAGGGTTTAGGGTTTAGGGTTAGGGTTAGGGTTAGGGTTAGCATTAGGTTTAGGGTTAGGGACAGGATTACGGTTTGGGACATGGTTAGGTTTACTGTTAGTGTTATATTAACTTTAGGTTTTGTCTGATGCTTAAGTTTAGGTTTAGGGACAGGGTTAGTGACAGGGTGAGAGTTAGAGTTAAGGTTAGAGAGACGGTAAGCGTCAGAGTTAGGTTTAGCGACAGTGTTAGGGTTAGGGATCAGGTTAGGTTAGGGTTTAGGGTTAGGGTTAGGGTTAGGGTTAGGAATAGGGGAGGGTTAGTGTTTATATTTTAGGGTTAGGGTTTAGGGATAGGGTTAGGGTTAGGGTTAGGGTTAGGGTTAGGTTTAGGGTTTAGTGTTTATGGTTAGGGTTAGCGTTAGGGTTAGGGTTTGGGTTTAGGGTTTAGGTTTAGGGTTAGGGTTAGTGTTAGGGTTTAGGGTTTAGGGTTAGGGTTAGGGTTAGGGTTAGGGTTAGGGTTAGGGTTAGGGTTAGGTTTAGGGTTTAGTGTTTATGGTTAGGGTTAGCGTTAGGGTTAGGGTTTGGGTTTATGGTTTAGGTTTAGGGTTAGGGTTAGTGTTAGGGTTTCGGGTTTAGTGTTAGGGTTAAGGTTAGGGTTAGGGTTAGGTACAAGTTTTGGGTTTGAGCCATGGTTAGGTTTAGTGTTAGGGTTATAGTTAAGTTTAGGTTTTGGCTGATGGTTAAGGTTAGGTTTAGGGACAGGGTTAGTTACAGGGTGAGGATTAGAGTTAAAGATAGAGAGACGTTAAGGGTCAGAGTTAGGTTTAGCGACACTGTTAGGGTTAGGGTTAGGGTTAGGTTAGGGTTAGGGTTAGAGTTAGGGTTTAGGTTTAGGGTTATGGTTAGGGTTTAGGATTTAGGGTTAGGGTTATGGTTAGGGTTAGGGTTAGGGTTAGGGTTAGGGTTAGGGTTTAGGGTTAGGGTTAGGGTTAAGGTTAGGGTTAGGGTTAGGTTAGGTTTAGGGTTAGGGTTAGGGTTAGGTTTTAGGGATAGGGTTAGGGTTAGGGTTACGGTTTAGGTTTAGGGTTAGGGTTAAGGTTAGGGTTTAGGGTTTAGGGTTAGGGTTAGGGTTAGGGTTAGCATTAGTTTTGGGGTTAGGGACAGGATTAGGGTTTGGGACATGGTTAGGTTTAGTGTTAGGGTTATGGTTAAGTTTAGGTTTTGGCTGATGGTTAAGGTTAGGTTTAGGGACAGGGTTAGTTACAGGGTGAGGGTTAGAGTTAAAGTTAGAGAGACGGTAAGGTACAGAGTTAGGTTTAGCGACAGTGTTAGGGTTAGGGTTAGGGTTAGGTTAGGGTTAGGGTTTGGGTTAGGGTTAGGGTTAGGGTTAGAGTTAGGATTTAGGCTTTAGGGTTAGGGTTAGGGTTAGAGTTAGGGCTTACGGTTTAGGGTTAGGTTTAGGGTTAGGGTTAGGGTTTCGGGTTTCGGGTTAGGGTTAAGTTTAGGGTTAGTGTTAGGTACACGATTCGGGTTTGAGACATGTTTAGGTTTAGTGTTAGGGTTATGGTTAAGTTTAGGTTTTGGCTGATGATTAAGGATAGGTTTAGGGACAGGGTTAGTTACAGGGTGAGTGTTAGGGTTAGGGTTAGGGTTAGGGTTAGGTTTTAGGGATAGGGTTAGGGTTAGGGTTACGGTTTAGTGTTAGGGTTAGGGTTAAGGTTAGGATTTAGGGTTTAGGGTTAGGGTTAGGGTTAGAGTTAGGGTTTAGGCTTTAGGGTTAGGGTTAGTGTTAGGGTTTAGGGTTTAGGGTTAGGGTTAGGGTTAGGGTTAGGGTTACGGTTAGGGTTAGGGTTAGGGTTAGGGTTAGGATTACGGTTTAGGTTTAGGGTTAGGGTTAAGGTTAGGGTTTAGGGTTTAGGGTTAGGGTTAGGGTTAGAGTTAGGGTTTAGGCTTTAGGGTTAGGGTTAGGGTTAGGGTTAGGGTTTAGTGTTTATGGTTAGGGGTAGCGTTAGGGTTAGGGTTTGGGTTTAGGGTTTAGGTTTAGGGTTAGGGTTAGTGTTAGGGTTTCGGGTTTAGTGTTAGGGTTAAGGTTAGGGTTAGGGTTAGGTACACGTTTCGGGTTTGAGCCATGGTTAGGTTTAGTGTTAGGGTTATAGTTAAGTTTAGGTTTTGGCTGATGGTTAAGGTTAGGTTTAGGGACAGGGATATTACAGGGTGAGGGTTAGAGTTAAAGTTAGAGAGACGGTAAGGTACAGAGTTAGGTTTAGCGACAGTGTTAGGGTTAGGGTTAGGGTTAGGTTAGGGTTAGGGTTAGGGTTAGGGTTAGGGTTAGGTTTTAGGGATAGGGTTAGGGTTAGGGTTACGGCTTAGGTTTAGGGTTAGGGTTAAGGTTAGTGTTTAGGGTTTAGAGTTAGGGTTAGGGTTAGGGTTAGCATTAGGTTTAGGGTTAGGGACAGGATTAGGGTTTGGGACATGGTTAGGTTTACTGTTAGGGTTATATTAAGTTTAGGTTTTTTCTGATGCTTAAGTTTAGGTTTAGGGACAGGGTTAGTGACAGGGTGAGGGTTAGAGTTAAGGTTGGAGTGACGGTAAGGGTCAGAGTTAGGTTTAGCGACAGTTTAAGGGTTAGGGATCAGGTTAGGTTAGGGTTCAGGGTTAAGGTTAGGGTTAGGGTTAGGAATAGGGGAGGGTTAGTGTTTACATTTCAGGGTTAGGGTTTAGGGATAGGGTTAGGGTTAGGGTTAGGGTTAGAGTTAAGTTTAGGTTTAGGGTTAGTGTTAGCGTTAGGTTTTAGGGATAGGGTTAGGGTTAGGGTTACGGTTTAGGTTTAGGGTTAGGGTTAAGGTTAGGGTTTAGGGTTTAGTGTTAGGGTTAGGATTAGAGTTAGGGTTTAGGCTTTAGGGTTAGGGTTAGTGTTAGGGTTTAGGGTTTAGGGTTAGGGTTAGTGTTAGGGTTAGGGTTTAGTGTTTATGGTTAGGGTTAGCGTTAGGATTAGTGTTTGGGTTTAGGGTTTAGGTTTAGGGTTAGGGTTAGGTACACGTTTCGGGTTTTAGACATGGTTAGGTTTAGTGTTAGTGTTATAGTTAAGTTTAGGTTTTGGCTGATGGTTAAGGTTAGGTTTCGGGACAGGGTTAGTTACAGGGTGAGGGTTAGAGTTAAAGATAGAGAGACGGTAAGGGTCAGAGTTAGGTTTAGCGACAGTGTTTGGGTTAGGGTTAGGGTTAGAGTTAGGGTTTAGGGTTAGGGTTAGGGTTAGGGTTTAGGATTTAGGATTAGGGTTATGGTTATGGTTAGGGTTAGGGTTAGGGTCAGGATTAGGGTTTGGGATATGGTTAGGTTTACTGTTAGGGTTATATTAAGTTTAGGTTTTGTCTGATGCTTAAGTTTAGGTTTAGGGACAGGGTTAGTGACAGGGTGAGGGTTAGAGTTAAGGTTGGAGAGACGGTAAGGGTCAGAGTTAGGTTTAGCGACAGTGTTAGGGTTAGGGATCAGGTTAGGTTAGGCTTTAGGGTTAGGGTTAGGGTTAGGGTTAGGGTTAGGGTTAGGGTTAGGTTTTAGGGATAGGGTTAGGGTTAGGGTTACGGTTTAGGTTTAGGGTTAGGGTTAAGGTTAGGGTTAGGGTTAGAGTTAGGGCTTAGGCTTTAGGGTTAGGGTTAGTGTTAGGGTTTAGGGTTTAGGGTTAGGGTTAGGGTTAGGGTTAGGGTTAGGGTTTAGTGTTTATGGTTAGGGTTAGCGTTAGGGTTAGGGTTTGGGGTTAGGGTTTAGGTTTAGGGTTAGGGTTAGTGTTAGGGTTTTGGGTTTAGTGTTAGGGTTAAGGTTAGGGTTAGGGTTAGGTACACGTTTCGGGTTTGAGTCATGGTTAGGTTTAGTGTTAGGGTTATAGTTAAGTTTAGGTTTTGGCTGATGGTTAAGGTTAGGTTTAGGGACAGGGTTAGTTACAGGGTGAGGGTTAGAGTTAAAGATAGAGAGACGTTAAGGGTCAGAGTTAGGTTTAGCGACAGTGTTAGGGTTAGGGATCAGGTTAGGTTAGGGTTAGGGTTAGAGTTAGGGTTTAGGGTTAGGGTTAGGGTTAGGGTTTAGGATTTAGGTTTAGGGTTATGGTTAGGGTTAGGGTTAGGGTTAGGGGCAGGATTAGGGTTTGGGAAATGGTTAGGTTTAGTGTAGGGTTATAGTTAAGTTTTGGTTTTGGCTGATGGTTAAGGTTAGTTTTAGGGACAGGTTTAGTGACAGGTTGAGGGTTAGAGTTAAGTTTAGAGAGACGGTAAGGTTCAGAGTTAGGTTTAGCGACACTGGTAGTGTTAGGAATCAGGTTACGTTAGGGTTTAGGGTGAGGGTTAGGGATAGAGTTAGGAATAAGGGAGGGTTAGTGTTTACATTTTAGGGTTAGGGTTTAGGGATAGGGTTAGGGTTAGGGTTAGGGTTAGGGTTAGAGTTAGGATTTAGGCTTTAGGGTTAGGGTTAGGGTTAGATTTAGGGCTTACGGTTTAGGGTTAGGGTTAGGGTTAGAGTTAGGGTTTCGGGTTTCGGGTTAGGGTTAAGTTTAGGGTTAGTGTTAGGTACACGATTCGGGTTTGAGACATGTTTAGGTTTAGTGTTAGGGTTATGGTTAAGTTTAGGTTTTGGCTGATGGTTAAGGTTAGGTTTAGGGACAGGGTTAGTTACAGGGTGAGTGTTAGGGTTAGGGTTAGGGTTAGGGTTAGGGTTAGGTTTTAGGGATAGGGTTAGGGTTAGGGTTACGGTTTAGTGTTAGGGTTAGGGTTAAGGTTAGGATTTAGGGTTTAGGGTTAGGGTTAGGGTTAGAGTTAGGGTTTAGGGTTTAGGCTTTAGGGTTAGGGTTAGTGTTAGGGTTTAGGGTTTAGGGTTAGGATTAGGGTTAGGGTTAGGGTTAGGGTTTAGTGTTTATGGTTAGGGGTAGCGTTAGGGTTAGGGTTTGGGTTTAGGGTTTAGGTTTAGGGTTAGGGTTAGGGTTAGGGTTAGGGTTAGGGTTAGGGTTAGGTTAGGTTTAAGGTTAGGGTTAGGGTTAGGTTTTAGGGATAGGGTTAGGGTTAGGGTTACGGTTTAGGTTTAGGGTTAGGGTTAAGGTTAGGGTTTAGGGTTTAGGGTTAGGGTTAGGGTTAGGGTTAGCATTAGTTTTGGGGTTAGGGACAGGATTAGGGTTTGGGACATGGTTAGGTTTAGTGTTAGGGTTATGGTTAAGTTTAGGTTTTGGCTGATGGTTAAGGTTAGGTTTAGGGACAGGGTTAGTTACAGGGTGAGGGTTAGAGTTAAAGTTAGAGAGACGGTAAGGTACAGAGTTAGGTTTAGCGACAGTGTTAGGGTTAGGGTTAGGGTTAGGTTAGGGTTAGGGTTTGGGTTAGGGTTAGGGTTGGGTTTTAGGGATAGGGTTAGGGTTAGGGTTACGGTTTAGGTTTAGGGTTAGGGTTAAGGTTAGGGTTTAGGGTTTAGGGTTAGGGTTAGGGTTAGGGTTAGCATTAGGTTTAGGGTTAGGGACAGGATTAGGGTTTGGGACATGGTTAGGTTTACTGTTAGGGTTATATTAAATTTAGGTTTTGTCTGATGCTTAAGTTTAGGTTTAGGGACAGGGTTAGTGACAGCGTAAGGGTTAGAGTTAAGGTTGGAGAGACGGTAAGGGTCAGAGTTAGGTTTAGCGACAGTGTTAGGGTTAGGGATCAGGTTAGGATAGGGTTTAGGGTTAGGGTTAGGGTTAGGGTTAGGAATAGGGGAGGGTTAGTGTTTACATTTTAGGGTTAGGGTTTAGGGATAGGGTTAGGGTTAGGGTTAGGGTTAGAGTTAGGGTTAGGGTTAGGGTTAGGTTTTAGGGATAGGGTTAGGGTTAGGGTTACGGTTTAGGTTTAGGGTTAGGGTTAATGTTAGGGTTTAGGGTTAGGGGCAGGATTAGGTTTTGGGACATGGTTAGGTTTACTGTTAGGGTTACATTAAGTTTAGGTTTTGTCTGATGCTTAAGTTTAGGTTTAGGGACAGGGTTAGTGACAGGGTGAGGGTTAGAGTTAAGGTTGGAGACACGGTAAGGGTCAGAGTTAGGTTTAGCGACAGTGTTAGGGTTAGGGAGCAGGTTAGGTTAGGGTTTAGGGTTAGGGTTAGGGTTAGGGTTAGGAATAGGGGAGGGTTAGTGTTTACATTTTAGGGTTAGGGTTTAGGGATAGGGTTAGGGTTAGGGTTAGGGTTAGAGTTAGGGTTACGGTTAGGGTTAGGGTTAGGGTTAGGGTTAGGATTACGGTTTAGGTTTAGGGTTAGGGTTAAGGTTAGGGTTTAGGGTTTAGGGTTAGGGTTAGGGTTAGAGTTAGGGTTTAGGCTTTAGGGTTAGGGTTAGTGTTAGGGTTTAGGGTTTAGGGTTAGGTTTAGGGTTAGGGTTAGGGTTAGGGTTTAGTGTTTATGGTTACGGTTAGCATTAGGGTTAGGGTTTCGGTTTAGGGTTTAGGTTTAGGGTTAGGGTTAGTGTTAGGGTTTCGGGTTTAGTGTTAGGTTTAAGGTTAGGGTTAGGGTTAGGGTTAGGGTTAGGGTTAGGGTTAGGTTTTAGGGTTTAGGGTTAGGGTTAGGGTTA
>JAVKSA010000060.1:2710000-2722500 GCA_031876335.1 Hipposideros larvatus
TTAGGTTTACTGTTAGGGTTACATTAAGTTTAGGTTGTCTGATGCTTAAGTTTAGGTTTAGGGACAGGGTTAGTGACAGGGTGAGGGTTAGAGTTAAGTTTGGAGACACGGTAAGGGTCAGAGTTAGGTTTATCGACAGTGTTAGGGTTAGGTAGCAGGTTAGGTTAGGGTTTAGGGTTAGGGTTAGGGTTAGGGTTAGGAATAGGGGAGGCTTAGTGTTTACATTTTAGTGTTAGGGTTTAGGGATAGGGTTAGGGTTAGGGTTAGGGTTAGAGTTAGGGTTACAGTTAGCGTCAGAGTTAGGGTTAGGGTTAGGATTAAGGTTTAGGTTTAGGGTTAGGGTTAAGGTTAGGGTTTAGGGTTTAGGGTTAGGGTTAGGGTTAGAGTTAGGGTTTAGGCTTTAGGTTTAGGGTTAGTGTTAGGGTTTAGGGTTTAGGGTTAGGTTTAGGGTTAGGGTTAGGGTTAGGGTTTAGTGTTTATGGTTACGGTTAGCATTAGGGTTAGGGTTTCGGTTTAGGGTTTAGGTTTAGGGTTAGGGTTAGTGTTAGGGTTTCGGGTTTAGTGTTAGGGTTAAGGTTAGGGTTAGGGTTAGGTTTAGGGTTAGGGTTAGGGTTAGGGTTAGGTTTTAGGGATAGGGTTAGTGTTAGGGTTACGGTTTAGGTTTAGGGTTAGGGTTAAGGTTAGGGTTTAGGGTTTAGGGTTAGGGTTAGGGTTAGGGTTAGCATTAGGTTTAGGGTTAGGGACAGGATTACGGTTTGGGACATGGTTAGGTTTACTGTTAGTGTTATATTAACTTTAGGTTTTGTCTGATGCTTAAGTTTAGGTTTAGGGACAGGGTTAGTGACAGGGTGAGAGTTAGAGTTAAGGTTAGAGAGACGGTAAGCGTCAGAGTTAGGTTTAGCGACAGTGTTAGGGTTAGGGATCAGGTTAGGTTAGGGTTTAGGGTTAGGGTTAGGGTTAGGGTTAGGAATAGGGGAGGGTTAGTGTTTACATTTTAGGGTTAGGGTTTAGGGATAGGGTTAGGGTTAGGGTTAGGGTTAGGGTTAGGTTTAGGGTTTAGTGTTTATGGTTAGGGTTAGCGTTAGGGTTAGGGTTTGGGTTTAGGGTTTAGGTTTAGGGTTAGGGTTAGTGTTAGGGTTTAGGGTTTAGGGTTAGGGTTAGGGTTAGGGTTAGGGTTAGGGTTAGGGTTAGGGTTAGGTTTAGGGTTTAGTGTTTATGGTTAGGGTTAGCGTTAGGGTTAGGGTTTGGGTTTAGGGTTTAGGTTTAGGGTTAGGGTTAGTGTTAGGGTTTCGGGTTTAGTGTTAGGGTTAAGGTTAGGGTTAGGGTTAGGTACAAGTTTTGGGTTTGAGCCATGGTTAGGTTTAGTGTTAGGGTTATAGTTAAGTTTAGGTTTTGGCTGATGGTTAAGGTTAGGTTTAGGGACAGGGTTAGTTACAGGGTGAGGATTAGAGTTAAAGATAGAGAGACGTTAAGGGTCAGAGTTAGGTTTAGCGACACTGTTAGGGTTAGGGTTAGGGTTAGGTTAGGGTTAGGGTTAGAGTTAGGGTTTAGGTTTAGGGTTAGGGTTAGGGTTTAGGATTTAGGGTTAGGGTTATGGTTAGGGTTAGGGTTAGGGTTAGGGTTAGGGTTAGGGTTTAGGGTTAGGGTTAGGGTTAAGGTTAGGGTTAGGGTTAGGTTAGGTTTAGGGTTAGGGTTAGGGTTAGGTTTTAGGGATAGGGTTAGGGTTAGGGTTACGGTTTAGGTTTAGGGTTAGGGTTAAGGTTAGGGTTTAGGGTTTAGGGTTAGGGTTAGGGTTAGGGTTAGCATTAGTTTTGGGGTTAGGGACAGGATTAGGGTTTGGGACATGGTTAGGTTTAGTGTTAGGGTTATGGTTAAGTTTAGGTTTTGGCTGATGGTTAAGGTTAGGTTTAGGGACAGGGTTAGTTACAGGGTGAGGGTTAGAGTTAAAGTTAGAGAGACGGTAAGGTACAGAGTTAGGTTTAGCGACAGTGTTAGGGTTAGGGTTAGGGTTAGGTTAGGGTTAGGGTTTGGGTTAGGGTTAGGGTTAGGGTTAGAGTTAGGATTTAGGCTTTAGGGTTAGGGTTAGGGTTAGAGTTAGGGCTTACGGTTTAGGGTTAGGTTTAGGGTTAGGGTTAGGGTTTCGGGTTTCGGGTTAGGGTTAAGTTTAGGGTTAGTGTTAGGTACACGATTCGGGTTTGAGACATGTTTAGGTTTAGTGTTAGGGTTATGGTTAAGTTTAGGTTTTGGCTGATGATTAAGGATAGGTTTAGGGACAGGGTTAGTTACAGGGTGAGTGTTAGGGTTAGGGTTAGGGTTAGGGTTAGGTTTTAGGGATAGGGTTAGGGTTAGGGTTACGGTTTAGTGTTAGGGTTAGGGTTAAGGTTAGGATTTAGGGTTTAGGGTTAGGGTTAGGGTTAGAGTTAGGGTTTAGGCTTTAGGGTTAGGGTTAGTGTTAGGGTTTAGGGTTTAGGGTTAGGGTTAGGGTTAGGGTTAGGGTTACGGTTAGGGTTAGGGTTAGGGTTAGGGTTAGGATTACGGTTTAGGTTTAGGGTTAGGGTTAAGGTTAGGGTTTAGGGTTTAGGGTTAGGGTTAGGGTTAGAGTTAGGGTTTAGGCTTTAGGGTTAGGGTTAGGGTTAGGGTTAGGGTTTAGTGTTTATGGTTAGGGGTAGCGTTAGGGTTAGGGTTTGGGTTTAGGGTTTAGGTTTAGGGTTAGGGTTAGTGTTAGGGTTTCGGGTTTAGTGTTAGGGTTAAGGTTAGGGTTAGGGTTAGGTACACGTTTCGGGTTTGAGCCATGGTTAGGTTTAGTGTTAGGGTTATAGTTAAGTTTAGGTTTTGGCTGATGGTTAAGGTTAGGTTTAGGGACAGGGATATTACAGGGTGAGGGTTAGAGTTAAAGTTAGAGAGACGGTAAGGTACAGAGTTAGGTTTAGCGACAGTGTTAGGGTTAGGGTTAGGGTTAGGTTAGGGTTAGGGTTAGGGTTAGGGTTAGGGTTCGGTTTTAGGGATAGGGTTAGGGTTAGGGTTACGGCTTAGGTTTAGGGTTAGGGTTAAGGTTAGTGTTTAGGGTTTAGAGTTAGGGTTAGGGTTAGGGTTAGCATTAGGTTTAGGGTTAGGGACAGGATTAGGGTTTGGGACATGGTTAGGTTTACTGTTAGGGTTATATTAAGTTTAGGTTTTTTCTGATGCTTAAGTTTAGGTTTAGGGACAGGGTTAGTGACAGGGTGAGGGTTAGAGTTAAGGTTGGAGTGACGGTAAGGGTCAGAGTTAGGTTTAGCGACAGTTTAAGGGTTAGGGATCAGGTTAGGTTAGGGTTCAGGGTTAAGGTTAGGGTTAGGGTTAGGAATAGGGGAGGGTTAGTGTTTACATTTCAGGGTTAGGGTTTAGGGATAGGGTTAGGGTTAGGGTTAGGGTTAGAGTTAAGTTTAGGTTTAGGGTTAGTGTTAGCGTTAGGTTTTAGGGATAGGGTTAGGGTTAGGGTTAGGGTTAGAGTTAAGTTTAGGTTTAGGGTTAGTGTTAGCGTTAGGTTTTAGGGATAGGGTTAGGGTTAGGGTTACGGTTTAGGTTTAGGGTTAGGGTTAAGGTTAGGGTTTAGGGTTTAGTGTTAGGGTTAGGGTTAGAGTTAGGGTTTAGGCTTTAGGGTTAGGGTTAGTGTTAGGGTTTAGGGTTTAGGGTTAGGGTTAGTGTTAGGGTTAGGGTTTAGTGTTTATGGTTAGGGTTAGCGTTAGGATTAGTGTTTGGGTTTAGGGTTTAGGTTTAGGGTTAGGGTTAGGTACACGTTTCGGGTTTTAGACATGGTTAGGTTTAGTGTTAGTGTTATAGTTAAGTTTAGGTTTTGGCTGATGGTTAAGGTTAGGTTTCGGGACAGGGTTAGTTACAGGGTGAGGGTTAGAGTTAAAGATAGAGAGACGGTAAGGGTCAGAGTTAGGTTTAGCGACAGTGTTTGGGTTAGGGTTAGGGTTAGAGTTAGGGTTTAGGGTTAGGGTTAGGGTTAGGGTTTAGGATTTAGGATTAGGGTTATGGTTATGGTTAGGGTTAGGGTTAGGGTCAGGATTAGGGTTTGGGATATGGTTAGGTTTACTGTTAGGGTTATATTAAGTTTAGGTTTTGTCTGATGCTTAAGTTTAGGTTTAGGGACAGGGTTAGTGACAGGGTGAGGGTTAGAGTTAAGGTTGGAGAGACGGTAAGGGTCAGAGTTAGGTTTAGCGACAGTGTTAGGGTTAGGGATCAGGTTAGGTTAGGCTTTAGGGTTAGGGTTAGGGTTAGGGTTAGGGTTAGGGTTAGGGTTAGGTTTTAGGGATAGGGTTAGGGTTAGGGTTACGGTTTAGGTTTAGGGTTAGGGTTAAGGTTAGGGTTAGGGTTAGAGTTAGGGTTTAGGCTTTAGGGTTAGGGTTAGTGTTAGGGTTTAGGGTTTAGGGTTAGGGTTAGGGTTAGGGTTAGGGTTAGGGTTTAGTGTTTATGGTTAGGGTTAGCGTTAGGGTTAGGGTTTGGGGTTAGGGTTTAGGTTTAGGGTTAGGGTTAGTGTTAGGGTTTTGGGTTTAGTGTTAGGGTTAAGGTTAGGGTTAGGGTTAGGTACACGTTTCGGGTTTGAGTCATGGTTAGGTTTAGTGTTAGGGTTATAGTTAAGTTTAGGTTTTGGCTGATGGTTAAGGTTAGGTTTAGGGACAGGGTTAGTTACAGGGTGAGGGTTAGAGTTAAAGATAGAGAGACGTTAAGGGTCAGAGTTAGGTTTAGCGACAGTGTTAGGGTTAGGGATCAGGTTAGGTTAGGGTTAGGGTTAGAGTTAGGGTTTAGGGTTAGGGTTAGGGTTAGGGTTTAGGATTTAGGTTTAGGGTTATGGTTAGGGTTAGGGTTAGGGTTAGGGGCAGGATTAAGGTTTGGGAAATGGTTAGGTTTAGTGTAGGGTTATAGTTAAGTTTTGGTTTTGGCTGATGGTTAAGGTTAGTTTTAGGGACAGGTTTAGTGACAAGTTGAGGGTTAGAGTTAAGTTTAGAGAGACGGTAAGGTTCAGAGTTAGGTTTAGCGACACTGGTAGTGTTAGGAATCAGGTTACGTTAGGGTTTAGGGTGAGGGTTAGGGATAGAGTTAGGAATAAGGGAGGGTTAGTGTTTACATTTTAGGGTTAGGGTTTAGGGATAGGGTTAGGGTTAGGGTTAGGGTTAGGGTTAGAGTTAGGATTTAGGCTTTAGGGTTAGGGTTAGGGTTAGATTTAGGGCTTACGGTTTAGGGTTAGGGTTAGGGTTAGAGTTAGGGTTTCGGGTTTCGGGTTAGGGTTAAGTTTAGGGTTAGTGTTAGGTACACGATTCGGGTTTGAGACATGTTTAGGTTTAGTGTTAGGGTTATGGTTAAGTTTAGGTTTTGGCTGATGGTTAAGGTTAGGTTTAGGGACAGGGTTAGTTACAGGGTGAGTGTTAGGGTTAGGGTTAGGGTTAGGGTTAGGGTTAGGTTTTAGGGATAGGGTTAGGGTTAGGGTTACGGTTTAGTGTTAGGGTTAGGGTTAAGGTTAGGATTTAGGGTTTAGGGTTAGGGTTAGGGTTAGAGTTAGGGTTTAGGGTTTAGGCTTTAGGGTTAGGGTTAGTGTTAGGGTTTAGGGTTTAGGGTTAGGATTAGGGTTAGGGTTAGGGTTAGGGTTTAGTGTTTATGGTTAGGGGTAGCGTTAGGGTTAGGGTTTGGGTTTAGGGTTTAGGTTTAGGGTTAGGGTTAGTGTTAGGGTTTCGGGTTTAGTGTTAGGGTTAAGGTTAGGGTTAGGGTTAGGTACACGTTTCGGGTTTGAGACATGGTTAGGTTTAGTGTTAGGGTTATAGTTAAGTTTAGGTTTTGGCTGATGGTTAAGGTTAGGTTTAGGGACAGGGTTAGTTACAGGGTGAGGGTTAGAGTTAAAGATAGAGAGACGTTAAGGGTCAGAGTTAGGTTTAGCGACAGTGTTAGGGTTAGGGTTAGGGTTAGGTTAGGGTTAGGGTTAGAGTTAGGGTTTAGGTTTAGGGTTAGGGTTAGGGTTTAGGATTTACGGTTAGGGTTATGGTTATGGTTAGGGATAGGGTTAGGGGCAGGATTAGGGTTTGGGACATGGTTAGGTTTACTGTTAGGGTTATATTAAGTTTAGGTTTTGTCTGATGCTTAAGTTTAGGTTTAGGGACAGGGTTAGTGACAGGGTGAGTGTTAGAGTTAAGGTTGGAGAGACGGTAAGGGTCAGAGTTAGGTTTAGCGACAGTGTTAGGGTTAGGGATCAGGTTAGGTTAGGGTTTAGGGTTAGGGTTAGGGTTAGGGTTAGGAATAGGGGAGGGTTAGTGTTTACATTTTAGTGTTAGGGTTTAGGGATAGGGTTAGGTTTAGGGTTAGCGTTAGAGTTAGGGTTAGGGTTAGGGTTAGGTTTTAGGGATAGGGTTAGGGTTAGGGTTACGGTTTAGGTTTAGGGTTAGGGTTAAGGTTAGGGTTTAGGGTTTACGGTTAGGGTTAGGGTTAGAGTTAGGGTTTAGGCTTTAGGGTTAGGGTTAGTGTTAGGGTTTAGGGTTTAGGGTTAGGGTTAGGGTTAGGGTTAGGGTTAGGGTTTAGTGTTTATGGTTAGGGTTAGCGTTAGGGTTAGGGTTTGGGTTTAGTGTATAGGTTTAGGGTTAGGGTTAGTGTTAGGGTTAGGGTTAGGGTTAGGGTTAGGGTTAGGGATAGGATTAGGGTTTGGGACATGGTTAGTTTTACTGTTAGGGTAATATTAAGTTTAGGTTTTGTGTGATGCTTAAGTTTAGGTTTAGGGACAGGGTTAGTGACAGGGTGAGGGTTAGAGTTAAGGTTGGAGAGACGGTAAGGGTCAGAGTTAGGTTTAGCGACAGTGTTAGGGTTAGGGATCAGGTTAGGTTAGGGTTTAGGGTTAGGGTTAGGGTTAGGGTTAGGAATAGGGGAGGGTTAGTGTTTACATTTTAGGGTTAGGGTTTAGGGATAGGGTTAGGGTTAGGGTTTGGTTTAGAGTTAGGGTTAGGGTTAGGGTTAGGGTTAGTGTTAGGGTTAGGTTTTAGGGATAGGTTTAGGGTTAGGGTTACGGTTTAGGTTTAGGGTTAGGGTTAAGGTTAGGGTTTACGGTTTAGGGTAAGGGTTAGGGTTAGAGTTAGGGTTTAGGCTTTAGGGTTAGGGTTAGTGTTAGGGTTTAGGGTTTAGGGTTAGGGTTAGGGTTAGGGTTAGGGTTAGGGTTTAGTGTTTATGGTTAGGGTTAGCGTTAGGGTTAGGGTTTGGGTTTAGTGTATAGGTTTAGGGTTAGGGTTAGTGTTAGGGTTAGGGTTAGGGTTAGGGTTAGGGTTAGGGATAGGATTAGGGTTTGGGACATGGTTAGGTTTACTGTTAGGGTAATATTAAGTTTAGGTTTTGTGTAATGCTTAAGTTTAGGTTTAGGGACAGGGTTAGTGACAGGGTGAGGGTTAGAGTTAAGGTTGGAGAGACGGTAAGGGTCAGAGTTAGGTTTAGCGACAGTGTAGGGTTAGGGATCAGGTTAGGTTAGGGTTTAGGGTTAGGGTTAGGGTTAGGGTTAGGAATAGGGGAGGGTTAGTGTTTACATTTTAGGGTTAGGGTTTAGGGATAGGGTTAGGGTTAGGGTTTGGTTTAGAGTTAGGGTTAGTGTTAGGGTTAGGGTTAGTGTTAGGGTTAGGTTTTAGGGATAGGTTTAGGGTTAGGGTTACGGTTTAGGTTTAGGGTTAGGGTTAAGGTTAGGGTTTAGGGTTTAGGGTTAGGGTTAGGGGTAGAGTTAGGGTTTAGGCTTTAGGGTTAGGGTTAGTGTTAGGGTTTAGGGTTTAGGGTTAGGGTTAGGGTTAGGGTTAGGTTTAGGGTTTAGGTTTATGGTTAGGTTTAGTGTTAGGGTTTCGGGTTTATTGTTAGGGTTAAGGTTAGGGTTAGGGTTAGGTACACGTTTCGGGTTTGAGACATGGTTAGGTTTAGTGTTAGGGTTATAGTTAAGTTTAGGTTTTGGCTGATGGTTAAGGTTAGGTTTAGGGACAGGGTTAGTTAGAAGGTGAGGGTTAGAGTTAAAGTTAGAGAGACGGTAAGGGTCAGAGTTAGGTTTAGCGACAGTGTTAGGGTTAGGGATCAGGTTAGGTTAGGGTTTAGGGTTAGGGTTAGGGTTAGGGTTAGGAATAGGGGAGGGGAGGGGTTTACATTTTAGGGTTAGGGTTTAGGGATAGGGTTAGGGTTAGAGTTAGGGTTAAGTTTAGGGTTAGGGTTAGGTTTTAGGGATAGGGTTAGGGTTAGGGTTACGGTTTAGGTTTAGGGTTAGGGTTAAGGTTAGGGTTTAGGGTTTAGGGTTAGGGTTAGGGTTAGAGTTAGGGTTTAGGCTTTAGGGTTAGGGTTAGTGTTAGGGTTTAGTGTTTAGGGTTAGGGTTAGGGTTAGGGTTAGGGTTAGGGTTAGGGTTTAGTGTTTATGGTTAGGGTTAGCGTTAGGGTTAGGGTTTGGGTTTAGGGTTTAGGTTTAGGGTTAGGGTTAGTGTTAGGGTTTCGGGTTTAGTGTTAGTGTTAGGGTTAGGGTTAGGGTTAGGGTTAGGGTTTCGGGTTTCGAGTTAGGGTTAAGTTTAGGGTTAGGGTTAGGTACACGATTCGGGTTTCAGACATGTTTAGGTTTAGTGTTAGGGTTATGGTTAAGTTTAGGTTTTGGCTGATGGTTAAGGTTAGGTTTAGGGACAGGGTTAGTTACAGGGTGAGGGTTAGAGTTAAAGTTAGAGAGACGGATTACAAAAATGACATTTTTAAAGCAATTTTATTCCTTAAAATTGCTTTAAAAATGTCATTTTTGTAATCTTGTATTAAATAAATCTAAGGAATAAAATTGCTTTAAAAATGTCATTTTTGTAATCTTGTATTAAATAAATCTAAGGAATAAAATTGCTTTAAAAATGTCATTTTTGTAATCTTGTATTAAATAAATCTAAGGAATAAAATTGCTTTAAAAATGTCATTTTTGTAATCTTGTATTAAATAAATCTAAGGAATAAAATTGCTTTAAAAATGTCATTTTTGTAATCTTGTATTAAATAAATCTAAGGAATAAAATTGCTTTAAAAATGTCATTTTTGTAATCTTGTATTAAATAAATCTAAGGAATAAAATTGCTTTAAAAATGTCATTTTTGTAATCTTGTATTAAATAAATCTAAGGAATAAAATTGCTTTAAAAATGTCATTTTTGTAATCTTGTATTAAATAAATCTAAGGAATAAAATTGCTTTAAAAATGTCATTTTTGTAATCTTGTATTAAATAAATCTAAGGAATAAAATTGCTTTAAAAATGTCATTTTTGTAATCTTGTATTAAATAAATCTAAGGAATAAAATTGCTTTAAAAATGTCATTTTTGTAATCTTGTATTAAATAAATCTAAGGAATAAAATTGCTTTAAAAATGTCATTTTTGTAATCTTGTATTAAATAAATCTAAGGAATAAAATTGCTTTAAAAATGTCATTTTTGTAATCTTGTATTAAATAAATCTAAGGAATAAAATTGCTTTAAAAATGTCATTTTTGTAATCTTGTATTAAATAAATCTAAGGAATAAAATTGCTTTAAAAATGTCATTTTTGTAATCTTGTATTAAATAAATCTAAGGAATAAAATTGCTTTAAAAATGTCATTTTTGTAATCTTGTATTAAATAAATCTAAGGAATAAAATTGCTTTAAAAATGTCATTTTTGTAATCTTGTATTAAATAAATCTAAGGAATAAAATTGCTTTAAAAATGTCATTTTTGTAATCTTGTATTAAATAAATCTAAGGAATAAAATTGCTTTAAAAATGTCATTTTTGTAATCTTGTATTAAATAAATCTAAGGAATAAAATTGCTTTAAAAATGTCATTTTTGTAATCTTGTATTAAATAAATCTAAGGAATAAAATTGCTTTAAAAATGTCATTTTTGTAATCTTGTATTAAATAAATCTAAGGAATAAAATTGCTTTAAAAATGTCATTTTTGTAATCTTGTATTAAATAAATCTAAGGAATAAAATTGCTTTAAAAATGTCATTTTTGTAATCTTGTATTAAATAAATCTAAGGAATAAAATTGCTTTAAAAATGTCATTTTTGTAATCTTGTATTAAATAAATCTAAGGAATAAAATTGCTTTAAAAATGTCATTTTTGTAATCTTGTATTAAATAAATCTAAGGAATAAAATTGCTTTAAAAATGTCATTTTTGTAATCTTGTATTAAATAAATCTAAGGAATAAAATTGCTTTAAAAATGTCATTTTTGTAATCTTGTATTAAATAAATCTAAGGAATAAAATTGCTTTAAAAATGTCATTTTTGTAAAGTTAGAGAGACGGTAAGGTACAGAGTTAAGTTTAGCGAGAGTGTTAGGGTTAGGGTTAGGGTTAGGTTAGGGTTAGGGTTAGGGTTAGGTTTTAGGGATAGGGTTAGGGTTAGGGTTACGGTTTAGGTTTAGGGTTAGGGTTAAGGTTAGGGTTTAGGGTTTAGGGTTAGGGTTAGGGTTAGGGTTAGCATTAGTTTTAGGGTTAGGGACAGGATTAGGGTTTGGGACATTGTTAGGTTTACTGTTAGGGTAATATTAAGTTTAGGTTTTGTGTGATGCTTAAGTTTAGGTTTACGGACAGGGTTAGTGACAGGGTGAGGGTTAGAGTTAAGGTTGGAGAGACGGTAAGGGTCAGAGTTAGGTTTAGCGACAGTGTTAGGGTTAGGGATCAGGTTAGGTTAGGGTTTAGGGTTAGGGTTAGGGTTAGGGTTAGGAATAGGGGAGGGTTAGTGTTTACATTTTAGGGTTAGGGTTTAGGGATAGGGTTAGGGTTAGGGTTAGGGTTAGAGTTAGGGTTAGGGTTAGGGTTAGGTTTTAGGGATAGGGTTAGGGTTAGGGTTACGGTTTAGGTTTAGGGTTAGGGTTAAGGTTAGGGTTTAGGGTTTAGGGTTAGGGTTAGGGTTAGAGTTAAAGATAGAGAGACGGTAAGGGTGTGAGTTAGGTTTAGCGACAGTGTTAGGGTTAGGGTTAGGGTTAGAGTTAGGGTTTAGGGTTAGGGTTAGGGTTAGGGTTTAGGATTTAGGATTAGGGTTATGGTTATGGTTAGGGTTAGGGTTAGGGGCAGGATTAGGGTTTGGGATATGGTTAGGTTTACTGTTAGGGTTATATTAAGTTTAGGTTTTGTCTGATGCTTAAGTTTAGGTTTAGGGACAGGGTTAGTGACAGGGTGAGGGTTAGAGTTAAGGTTGGAGAGACGGTAAGGGTCAGAGTTAGGTTTAGCGACAGTGTTAGGGTTAGGGATCAGGTTAGGGTTAGGGTTAGGTTAGGGTTAGGGTTAGGGTTAGGTTTTAGGGATAGGGTTAGGGTTAGGGTTACGGTTTAGGTTTAGGGTTAGGGTTAAGGTTAGGGTTTAGGGTTTAGGGTTAGGGTTAGGGTTAGAGTTAGGGTTTAGGCTTTAGGGTTAGGGTTAGTGTTAGGGTTTAGGGTTTAGGGTTAGGGTTAGGGTTAGGGTTAGGGTTAGGGTTTAGTGTTTATGGTTAGGGTTAGCGTTAGGGTTAGGGTTTGGGGTTAGGGTTTAGGTTTAGGGTTAGGGTTAGTGTTAGGGTTTTGGGTTTAGTGTTAGGGTTAAGGTTAGGGTTAGGGTTAGGTACACGTTTCGGGTTTGAGTCATGGTTAGGTTTAGTGTTAGGGTTATAGTTAAGTTTAGGTTTTGGCTGATGGTTAAGGTTAGGTTTAGGGACAGGTTTAGTGACAGGTTGAGGGTTAGAGTTAAGTTTAGAGAGACGGTAAGGTTCAGAGTTAGGTTTAGCGACACTGGTAGTGTTAGGAATCAGGTTACGTTAGGGTTTAGGGTGAGGGTTAGGGTTAGAGTTAGGAATAAGGGAGGGTTAGTGTTTACATTTTAGGGTTAGGGTTTAGGGATAGGGTTAGGGTTAGGGTTAGGGTTAGGGTTAGAGTTAGGATTTAGGCTTTAGGGTTAGGGTTAGGGTTAGATTTAGGGCTTACGGTTTAGGGTTAGGGTTAGGGTTAGAGTTAGGGTTTCGGGTTTCGGGTTAGGGTTAAGTTTAGGGTTAGTGTTAGGTACACGATTCGGGTTTGAGACATGTTTAGGTTTAGTGTTAGGGTTATGGTTAAGTTTAGGTTTTGGCTGATGGTTAAGGTTAGGTTTAGGGACAGGGTTAGTTACAGGGTGAGTGTTAGGGTTAGGGTTAGGGTTAGGGTTAGGGTTAGGTTTTAGGGATAGGGTTAGGGTTAGGGTTACGGTTTAGTGTTAGGGTTAGGGTTAAGGTTAGGATTTAGGGTTTAGGGTTAGGGTTAGGGTTAGAGTTAGGGTTTAGGCTTTAGGGTTAGGGTTAGTGTTAGGGTTTAGGGTTTAGGGTTAGGATTAGGGTTAGGGTTAGGGTTAGGGTTTAGTGTTTATGGTTAGGGGTAGCGTTAGGGTTAGGGTTTGGGTTTAGGGTTTAGGTTTAGGGTTAGGGTTAGTGTTAGGGTTTCGGGTTTAGTGTTAGGGTTAAGGTTAGGGTTAGGGTTAGGTACACGTTTCGGGTTTGAGACATGGTTAGG
>JAVKSA010000060.1:2727500-2730000 GCA_031876335.1 Hipposideros larvatus
TTAGGGTTAGGGTTAGTGTTAGGGTTTCGGGTTTAGTGTTAGGGTTAAGGTTAGGGTTAGGGTTAGGTACACGTTTCGGGTTTGAGACATGGTTAGGTTTAGTGTTAGGGTTATAGTTAAGTTTAGGTTTTGGCTGATGGTTAAGGTTAGGTTTAGGGACAGGGTTAGTTACAGGGTGAGGGTTAGAGTTAAAGATAGAGAGACGTTAAGGGTCAGAGTTAGGTTTAGCGACAGTGTTAGGGTTAGGGTTAGGGTTAGGTTAGGGTTAGGGTTAGAGTTAGGGTTTAGGTTTAGGGTTAGGGTTAGGGTTTAGGATTCACGGTTAGGGTTATGGTTATGGTTAGGGTTAGTGTTAGGGGCAGGATTAGGGTTTGGGACATGGTTAGGTTTACTGTTAGGGTTATATTAAGTTTAGGTTTTGTCTGATGCTTAAGTTTAGGTTTAGGGACAGGGTTAGTGACAGGGTGAGTGTTAGAGTTAAGGTTGGAGAGACGGTAAGGGTCAGAGTTAGGTTTAGCGACAGTGTTAGGGTTAGGGATCAGGTTAGGTTAGGGTTTAGGGTTAGGGTTAGGGTTAGGGTTAGGAATAGGGGAGGGTTAGTGTTTACATTTTAGTGTTAGGGTTTAGGGATAGGGTTAGGTTTAGGGTTAGCGTTAGAGTTAGGGTTAGGGTTAGGGTTAGGTTTTAGGGATAGGGTTAGGGTTAGGGTTACGGTTTAGGTTTAGGGTTAGGGTTAAGGTTAGGGTTTAGGGTTTAGGGTTAGGGTTAGGGTTAGAGTTAGGGTTTAGGCTTTAGGGTTAGGGTTAGTGTTAGGGTTTAGGGTTTAGGGTTAGGGTTAGGGTTAGGGTTAGGGTTAGGGTTTAGTGTTTATGGTTAGGGTTAGCGTTAGGGTTAGGGTTTGGGTTTAGTGTATAGGTTTAGGGTTAGGGTTAGTGTTAGGGTTAGGGTTAGGGTTAGGGTTAGGGTTAGGGATAGGATTAGGGTTTGGGACATGGTTAGTTTTACTGTTAGGGTAATATTAAGTTTAGGTTTTGTGTGATGCTTAAGTTTAGGTTTAGGGACAGGGTTAGTGACAGGGTGAGGGTTAGAGTTAAGGTTGGAGAGACGGTAAGGGTCAGAGTTAGGTTTAGCGACAGTGTTAGGGTTAGGGATCAGGTTAGGTTAGGGTTTAGGGTTAGGGTTAGGGTTAGGGTTAGGAATAGGGGAGGGTTAGTGTTTACATTTTAGGGTTAGGGTTTAGGGATAGGGTTAGGGTTAGGGTTTGGTTTAGAGTTAGGGTTAGGGTTAGGGTTAGGGTTAGTGTTAGGGTTAGGTTTTAGGGATAGGTTTAGGGTTAGGGTTACGGTTTAGGTTTAGGGTTAGGGTTAGGGTTTAGGATTTACGGTTAGGGTTATGGTTATGGTTAGGGTTAGGGTTAGGGGCAGGATTAGGGTTTGGGACATGGTTAGGTTTACTGTTAGGGTTATATTAAGTTTAGGTTTTGTCTGATGCTTAAGTTTAGGTTTAGGGACAGGGTTAGTGACAGGGTGAGTGTTAGAGTTAAGGTTGGAGAGACGGTAAGGGTCAGAGTTAGGTTTAGCGACAGTGTTAGGGTTAGGGATCAGGTTAGGTTAGGGTTTAGGGTTAGGGTTAGGGTTAGGGTTAGGAATAGGGGAGGGTTAGTGTTTACATTTTAGTGTTAGGGTTTAGGGATAGGGTTAGGTTTAGGGTTAGCGTTAGAGTTAGGGTTAGGGTTAGGGTTAGGTTTTAGGGATAGGGTTAGGGTTAGGGTTACGGTTTAGGTTTAGGGTTAGGGTTAAGGTTAGGGTTTAGGGTTTAGGGTTAGGGTTAGGGTTAGGGTTAGGGTTAGGGTTTAGTGTTTATGGTTAGGGTTAGCGTTAGGGTTAGGGTTTGGGTTTAGTGTATAGGTTTAGGGTTAGGGTTAGTGTTAGGGTTAGGGTTAGGGTTAGGGTTAGGGTTAGGGATAGGATTAGGGTTTGGGACATGGTTAGTTTTACTGTTAGGGTAATATTAAGTTTAGGTTTTGTGTGATGCTTAAGTTTAGGTTTAGGGACAGGGTTAGTGACAGGGTGAGGGTTAGAGTTAAGGTTGGAGAGACGGTAAGGGTCAGAGTTAGGTTTAGCGACAGTGTTAGGGTTAGGGATCAGGTTAGGTTAGGGTTTAGGGTTAGGGTTAGGGTTAGGGTTAGGAATAGGGGAGGGTTAGTGTTTACATTTTAGGGTTAGGGTTTAGGGATAGGGTTAGGGTTAGGGTTTGGTTTAGAGTTAGGGTTAGGGTTAGGGTTAGGGTTAGTGTTAGGGTTAGGTTTTAGGGATAGGTTTAGGGTTAGGGTTACGGTTTAGGTTTAGGGTCAGGGTTAAGGTTAGGGTTTAGGGTTTAGGGTAAGGGTTAGGGTTAGAGTTAGGGTTTAGGCTTTAGGGTTAGGGTTAGTGTTAGGGTTTAGGGTTTAGGGTTAGGGTTAGGGTTAGGGTTAGGGTTTAGTGTTTATGGTTAGGGTTAG
>JAVKSA010000060.1:2732500-2735000 GCA_031876335.1 Hipposideros larvatus
GGGATAGGGTTAGGGTTAGGGTTACGGTTTAGGTTTAGGGTTAGGGTTAAGGTTAGGGTTTAGGGTTTAGGGTTAGGGTTAGGGTTAGAGTTAGGGTTTAGGCTTTAGGGTTAGGGTTAGTGTTAGGGTTTAGGGTTTAGGGTTAGGGTTAGGGTTAGGGTTAGGGTTAGGGTTTAGTGTTTATGGTTAGGGTTAGCGTTAGGGTTAGGGTTTGGGGTTAGGGTTTAGGTTTAGGGTTAGGGTTAGTGTTAGGGTTTTGGGTTTAGTGTTAGGGTTAAGGTTAGGGTTAGGGTTAGGTACACGTTTCGGGTTTGAGTCATGGTTAGGTTTAGTGTTAGGGTTATAGTTAAGTTTAGGTTTTGGCTGATGGTTAAGGTTAGGTTTAGGGACAGGTTTAGTGACAGGTTGAGGGTTAGAGTTAAGTTTAGAGAGACGGTAAGGTTCAGAGTTAGGTTTAGCGACACTGGTAGTGTTAGGAATCAGGTTACGTTAGGGTTTAGGGTGAGGGTTAGGGTTAGAGTTAGGAATAAGGGAGGGTTAGTGTTTACATTTTAGGGTTAGGGTTTAGGGATAGGGTTAGGGTTAGGGTTAGGGTTAGGGTTAGAGTTAGGATTTAGGCTTTAGGGTTAGGGTTAGGGTTAGATTTAGGGCTTACGGTTTAGGGTTAGGGTTAGGGTTAGAGTTAGGGTTTCGGGTTTCGGGTTAGGGTTAAGTTTAGGGTTAGTGTTAGGTACACGATTCGGGTTTGAGACATGTTTAGGTTTAGTGTTAGGGTTATGGTTAAGTTTAGGTTTTGGCTGATGGTTAAGGTTAGGTTTAGGGACAGGGTTAGTTACAGGGTGAGTGTTAGTGTTAGGGTTAGGGTTAGGGTTAGGGTTAGGTTTTAGGGATAGGGTTAGGGTTAGGGTTACGGTTTAGTGTTAGGGTTAGGGTTAAGGTTAGGATTTAGGGTTTAGGGTTAGGGTTAGGGTTAGAGTTAGGGTTTAGGCTTTAGGGTTAGGGTTAGTGTTAGGGTTTAGGGTTTAGGGTTAGGATTAGGGTTAGGGTTAGGGTTAGGGTTTAGTGTTTATGGTTAGGGGTAGCGTTAGGGTTAGGGTTTGGGTTTAGGGTTTAGGTTTAGGGTTAGGGTTAGTGTTAGGGTTTCGGGTTTAGTGTTAGGGTTAAGGTTAGGGTTAGGGTTAGGTACACGTTTCGGGTTTGAGACATGGTTAGGTTTAGTGTTAGGGTTATAGTTAAGTTTAGGTTTTGGCTGATGGTTAAGGTTAGGTTTAGGGACAGGGTTAGTTACAGGGTGAGGGTTAGAGTTAAAGATAGAGAGACGTTAAGGGTCAGAGTTAGGTTTAGCGACAGTGTTAGGGTTAGGGTTAGGGTTAGGTTAGGGTTAGGGTTAGAGTTAGGGTTTAGGTTTAGGGTTAGGGTTAGGGTTTAGGATTCACGGTTAGGGTTATGGTTATGGTTAGGGTTAGTGTTAGGGGCAGGATTAGGGTTTGGGACATGGTTAGGTTTACTGTTAGGGTTATATTAAGTTTAGGTTTTGTCTGATGCTTAAGTTTAGGTTTAGGGACAGGGTTAGTGACAGGGTGAGTGTTAGAGTTAAGGTTGGAGAGACGGTAAGGGTCAGAGTTAGGTTTAGCGACAGTGTTAGGGTTAGGGATCAGGTTAGGTTAGGGTTTAGGGTTAGGGTTAGGGTTAGGGTTAGGAATAGGGGAGGGTTAGTGTTTACATTTTAGTGTTAGGGTTTAGGGATAGGGTTAGGTTTAGGGTTAGCGTTAGAGTTAGGGTTAGGGTTAGGGTTAGGTTTTAGGGATAGGGTTAGGGTTAGGGTTACGGTTTAGGTTTAGGGTTAGGGTTAAGGTTAGGGTTTAGGGTTTAGGGTTAGGGTTAGGGTTAGAGTTAGGGTTTAGGCTTTAGGGTTAGGGTTAGTGTTAGGGTTTAGGGTTTAGGGTTAGGGTTAGGGTTAGGGTTAGGGTTTAGTGTTTATGGTTAGGGTTAGCGTTAGGGTTAGGGTTTGGGTTTAGTGTATAGGTTTAGGGTTAGGGTTAGTGTTAGGGTTAGGGTTAGGGTTAGGGTTAGGGTTAGGGTTAGGGATAGGATTAGGGTTTGGGACATGGTTAGGTTTACTGTTAGGGTAATATTAAGTTTAGGTTTTGTGTAATGCTTAAGTTTAAATTTAGGGACAGGGTTAGTGACAGGGTGAGGGTTAGAGTTAAGGTTGGAGAGACGGTAAGGGTCAGAGTTAGGTTTAGCGACAGTGTAGGGTTAGGGATCAGGTTAGGTTAGGGTTTAGGGTTAGGGTTAGGGTTAGGGTTAGGAATAGGGGAGGGTTAGTGTTTACATTTTAGGGTTAGGGTTTAGGGATAGGGTTAGGGTTAGGGTTTGGTTTAGAGTTACGGTTAGTGTTAGGGTTAGGGTTAGTGTTAGGGTTAGGTTTTAGGGATAGGTTTAGGGTTAGGGTTACGGTTTAGGTTTAGGGTTAGGGTTAAGGTTAGGGTTTAGGGTT